>BRYA01000387.1:4136-14838 GCA_030267965.1 Triparma columacea
ACACTAACAAGACCCCCCCCCCCCCGGCAGTCGAAATGCTCAGCGATTTTCTCTCCAACAACAGCACGCTCTCTCACGTTGATCTGTCCTTCGTAAACTTCTCCCCTAAGTCCCTCCTAACTTTAGCCACATGCAACTCCCGTCGGAAGAGCGGGGGACTTACACCAGTACAAAGCTGGTGCCTTAATGGGAACGACTGCAGCAGGAATCTTGTTGATTTCGGGGGATCGCTGGAACCGGGGGTGGAGTATTCTCTAGGTCTGAGCGCGGTGACTATCACCACGAAGGAGATCAGGGAATTCCTGGAGGGACTTAAAGAGGTGAGGAAAAAAACAACGCTATACCGCATACCTTTACGCCGACTCACCTCGCTCATCGAACCGCTCACACACGCAGGGGGTGGAGATAAAACAACTGAACATTAGCAATAACGGGTTTTCGGGTTGGTCGGGTGAGGGTCTGGAGGGCAAGAAAGTCAAGGAGCTCGAAGCCAACGGCGTCCACTGCGTGGCCTTGGGCCTGGTAACGAAGATAATGATGGGGAGGTGGTCCTCCCTCTCCCTCCTCAAGCTCTCCCACAACTCCATAGACACGGCGACCCTTAATACCCTACTCCCAAAGATCCTCCAGACGCCTCTCCACACCCTCAGTGTGAGCAGCAACCCAATAGGCGACGCCGGTTGCCAGCTAATAGCAGCCAGCCTCTCCAGCCTCTCCAACCTCCAGCACATTGACGTATCCTTCTGCCAGATATCCTGCAAGGGAATCTCGACCCTCTCCCGGTCAGCCCTCGGGTGCGAGACGCTCAAGAGCCTGGGGCTTGCGGGGAACAGCATAAGAGTCCAGGCGGCTATCAGCCTGTCGTTCATGCTGGCGCACCACCCGAGGGTTAGTAAACTCGTGCTGGACAACTGCAGCCTTTGCAAGGTCGCGCAGTGCTACCTAGTGGCAGGCATCTCAAGCAACAGGTGGGTGCCGATGAAGCACCTAACGGGATTCAAGGTAGGACCACCACTCGCGGAGATCGGGCTGATCAGCGTTCACCAGCAAGGGTTCATGAATGAAGTATGCTTCAAGATCCAGAGAGACAACATGCTGAACGAGATCCTGCAGGCGACGGGGGAGGAACCAAAGAGCGGGGTCTACGGGAGGATGATGAGGTACATGACTAGGATACCTTTCGACGACGACGAGCTTATGGAGCTTAGGAAGTTCTTCTACGACGAACCGGTTATAGGGTGGGCGGGGGAGGAGGACAACAACATCGAGAAGGCACTCGAGAAGTACTTGAAGAACCAGAAACTTAACACGCTCTGGGACGGGCAGACGCCGGGCGCGGCGGGGAGCAGGGAGCCGAAAAATAGAGTCGTAGGGCTAGACATCGGGCTGCCAGAGCCGCCGGATTGTGAGAGCAATATTGGGAGCCCTTTTGGGATGATGAGGAAGTATGATTGTTTTTCCCAAGGGCTAGACGAGGGAGGGGGAGGCGAGGATCTCAGAGGGGGGGGGAAAAGAAGGAAAAGGAGGACGGAGGGTAAGTTCTGGCTAGGAGAGTCAGATGAGGAGGAGGTTGAGGAGGTGCCAGCGACGGTGGTGGAGGGGGAGAGGGAGGAGGAGGAGAGGGGGTTAAAGAGGGAAGGGAGTGAGGAGACAAAACCGGTCTCGGCGGAGGCGCTTTACTCACCCACGACCAAGGCCTCCGTGGAGGACGATGGCGAGGCCGAGAGAAAGAGGAAGAAGGGCAGGACAAGGATCCGGCTGTTCCCAGAGATCAGGAGGAAGTTGGAGGAGGAGAGGACCAGTGCGAAGAATAGTGTCGAGAGCTCACAATTGAGCGAAAACGACAAGGATGCCGTCGCGCAGGCGTACGCGAACACTTGCTTGTTTAACCTGAGACAGGTGAGGAAGATGTATAGGAGGAGGAGTGAAAGAGTCGAGTAGGGGGACAATCAGGCTGATGATGGAGATCTCTCTTTCTCCCCCCCTCCCCGTCGTCGTTCTCACCCATCAACCCTCCCCCCCTATGTCAGCTCCGGTTCCACTGCATGTCGTCCAAGCTCGACGGTTGGAGACACTCTAAGAACGACCGAAAACTCCTGATCGTCGACGACAGCCTCATCACCCGCAAGCTCCTTAAGAAGGCCTTCGAGAAGGCCAACTGCGTAGTCGACCTCGCAGAGAACGGTGACGTTGCGGTCGACAAGATGAAGACGAGCCTCTACGACACCGTCTTCATGGACCTCGACATGCCGGTGCTAGACGGCATCCAGGCGACGAGGATACTGAGGAAGTGGGAGGACGTTCACAGGAAGGGGGCGAGGCAGCCGATATGCGCGCTGACGTCGGCGGTCCTGGACGATGCGGAGAGGAGCAAGCTGATTGAACTTAGGGAGGCGGGACTGGACGTATTTGAGAGCAAGCCGGTTAACGTGCCCAGGTTGATGAAGGTTATTGACGACGTCAGCGACATGTTCAGCGACTTGAGGATGACGACGGAGCAGGGGGCGGGGGCTGTGTGATTTGGATAAAAACATGTTACTTAAATTTGCATAGAACTACGAGGAACGGTTTGTTGATTGATTTGCCTTCTCAGTTGCCAAGGTGTGAGAGCAACCCAACAAACAAAAGGTTGCGTGGGAAAAAAGAACTCTTCCTCGGTCTCCCGATCAAAAGTTCCCTCCCCAGCCTTATCGAAACGCGCCCCTATCCCCCTCCTAGTGTGTTTTTAATGCTCTCCTTGACCTTCATCCCATCATCCAAGTCAATCGTCGTGCTGATGACAATACCCCCCTCCCCCCCCTCCCTCGTCCTAATCTCCACCGTCCTCTCCTTCCCGTCCACAATCATTTCCCCCCAGTTCGGTCCCTGTACAATCCCGCATCCGTTCTGTCCCGCCCTTTCCCTCATCCCCGTCCTGTCCTTAAGGTAGGGTGGGAACTCGCAGCTCTGGTGTGGGACGGCTGTCGTGTGGCTCATCCCGCTGGCCATATGCTGGTAGACGCAGGCCCCAGAGGAGGGTCTACCTCCTGTTCCGTAGGCGTCCGCGTAGGCCTCGTTTTGTCCGGGGCATACTGTGGGGGAGGAGAAGGGGGGATAGCGGATATCGAGTAAGATTGAGCATGGGTGTTAGGTGACTCTTACACAGAAAAATACAGTTTTGGCCTACTACAGCTTGTTGTTGTCATGTGTTTGTTCCTCAGTATGGTCGTTTGGCAGCCATTTGGTAGTTGCTGGCGTTATATCATTGCGCGTGTCTCCGAAATGCACGTCGCATATCATACTTTACTAGTACTTGTGGTATATTTACATCCTTGGAACAAACAACATTCAACGTCTCAAACAACTTTGTGATACCTCTCCTTCTCTCTTTCCTTACCTTTCCTGATGTCCGAGAAGTGGTAGTCCCCCGTGACGACTATCGGGGACCTGCCTTCGTTCTCGTCGCCGCTCTCCATCAAAAGGTTAACGAGCCAGCGCTGCTCGGCGTTGTAGCAGTCCCAGTCGTCACCGCTGCAGGGACCACGACTGCCGGCCCAACCGGGGTTGGAGAATAGCACACTTCCACTTATCACTATCTTCAACTGGAGGGGATCGAAAGTAGTTGCGGGGTGGTGAAGCGTTAGGTTAGGCTGTCCTTCATTTCATTTTCATTTTCATCTCGATCTTCCAACTTGATTCATAGTAATCATCCCTAATAACTTCTCTCCCCCCCCCCCCTTCTCACCTCCGCCTTACTCTCCAAAAGAGTTCTCCTAAACCACTCTCTCTGTGTCTGTCCAAGCATTCCACAGAACCCATATCCATAAACATCCTCATGGTCAACCTGATCCGTAAGTTTCCCCGTAACCTCATCAATCCTAACAGCCTTAGTCCCAAATTTCACGCTCCTATGGTCGCACGCATAATCATAAAGCTCATCTTCCTCCGCCCCAACCTCCCTACAATACCCAAAGTATATCCTCTCATCATGTTCACAGCAGTTCCCCTCCACGTAGTCTTTACACCATCCCATTTTGCTCCCCTCCTTTTCAATTTCCTCCTCACACCAACTCTCCCTCAACCCGCACGGTAGTGGGTCTCTATTCCACCTTTCGTCTAATATCCATACCTCGACACCTTCAGCTAATTCGTACCATGTCTCTGCACCGTTGTGATGACCACGACGGGAGGAGGTTTGGGGGACACCGATGGCGTCTAGGTACATCTCCTTGAAACGTACTCTGGGGGCGTTGTTGTTGGGGGGTAGAATACAGAAGGGTTGTGAAGGGTTTAGGGAGGGTGGGTGTTAGTTTAGTGTTGTTGCGTGTTTTGTGCGTGATGCGATGTGTGTGTGTGGGGGGGGTGGGGGGGTGGGGGTTAACCCTAACAGGGGGGGTAATCCTTACTCACCGTTCCTCCATCCTTCTATTACCGTCGTTCCACCCGTAGTCATGGTCGTCATAAATCCCATATATCCCCTTCTCACATTCCTCCCCTCTCCCCCCCCCCCTAACTCCACCACCCGGGGAAGTTGACTCGGGACCACAGAAGTAATCGACGAAGGTACGATAATCTTCAGAGTTTAGGAAACCATCCCATATTCTTTCTGCGTGTTCGGGTTCACCACTACCGCAGCTATGGTCTGGTATTTTAATGTAGTCCGAGTTATCACATTGGCATGTATCGAAGTGATCAAGCCATGAGGGTGATAATGGATCGCAGTCTGTTATAGGATCGTCTAAATACACCATATCACCAGACCATATCCAGGCGTCCGGCTGGGTGGTTTCCAAAATGGTGCGGAATATTGGGAGAGGCTCGAGGTAGTATGATGTACAGGAAGAGTAGGATAGAGTGTAATGGAGACTGGGTGAAATGAGGTTGGGGGAGGGGGGGGTTGTGGAGGGATTTGAGGGGGCTATTAGTAACGTTATTAGGAAGGAAAGGAAGATTACTATGGAGAGTAATGTTAGGATGGCGGCCCTGTGTTTGTGGGTGAGAGGGGTGGGTTGGGTTGGGTTGGGGTTGTGGGATAAGTGTGTATGTAGTGTGTGTATGTGTGTGTGTGAGTATGTGCGTATGTGAGTCTCACCTTTGTCTAGTTGTTAGGCCGTATGGTTTAGGTGAAGATGATTCAGATGGTAATGACGTAGATGGTGTAGATGTGGGTGTAATATGAGGAGGATTCTGATGGACTTTCTCGGTGGTATTATTATTTAAGCTGTTTAATTCTATCTCCTCTACATTATTAACATCATTATCACCCTCATTCATTTTATCATCATCATTTAATGACGAATCTAATGCTGAATATTTATTACGTGAAGATTTGGGCATTTGGATCCTCCCTATTTATTTGACCTCACTCTGGGACCTCGTCGAGCGGAAAATAAATGCGGAGTCAGGAATCAAGGAGAAAAATTTGATCCTCAATTTCCTGCACTCTCAAACGATCCTGATACCAATTCAAAGAGAAGTCACGTTCGAAAAGTAATTATATAATCCATCCAACAAAACCCTATCATTTCCACTGCCCCACACAGGCAAAACTAACCTCTGCTCTCTCGCCAACCTCGCCCACATCCCTCAAATGGATTCATTGGAGTAGGCGCCCCTACTAGATACTCATCACCAGGAAGCAGCTCTACCTCATTTACTTCGACGTAGTCGATTTCCTCCTACACCCTCCTCTAATCTCACAATGATCCCTCGTCTTCTATCAACCCTGTCTCTCCTAAACATCTTAATCCGCCCCCTTCTAACCTCCGCCCTCTCCTCCCTAACCCCTACCATCCGTCCCGACACGTCTGACTACCGTACCCTGATTTTATCCTCTGCTCCATTACTTGACGTTCGTGCGCCTGTTGAATTCGAACAGGGCTCTATACCAGGCTCGATTAATATACCTATACTCACAGACGAAGAGAGACACCTTGTGGGGACGTGTTATAAGGAGAGCGGGCAAGATGCAGCCATAGCCATGGGTAATAATCTCGTCTACGGTTCAACCCGCTCCTCCCGTCTGTCTAGTTTTAATAAATTCTGTGCAGCCAACCCCACCTCTGGTTACCTATGTTGTTTCCGTGGAGGTCTACGTTCAACGACAGCTCAGAGTTGGATAGAGTGTTCAACCGGTCTCCGTTACCCTCTCGTAAAAGGTGGTTTCAAGGGTATTCGTCGTTTTCTTATAGACGAACTTGACAGATCACTAGCACCAGGTTCAGCGGAGCTTGTTGTTATAGGGGGGAGAACAGGGTCAGGTAAAACACTCGCCATTCAAGCGCTCGGTGGGATCGATTTAGAAGGTCTTGCAAGACACCGTGGTTCGAGCTTCGGGAGGATACCTGAGGACCCTGATCAGCCTAGTCAGGTTGCGTTTGAGAACGGTGTTTCGATTGCATTCTTAAGAGCTCTTGATTTATACCCAACTCCTGGTGGTCGTGTTTACGTGGAGGACGAGGGGGGGAGGATTGGGAACCTTCAACTTCCGCTCACACTGCGTAACCGGATGGGAGCAGCGGATGGCGTGGCTGTTATCGAGGAAGGTATGGAGAGCCGGTTAGACGTCCTCGTTGAGGACTACGTGGTTGAACTTGGAAAACGGTTCGAGGTGATAAAGGGGGAGGAGTTGGGTAAGGAGGAGCACGCGGCTTATCTAAGGGAGGGGCTGTTAAGGATCCAGAAGAAGCTGGGCGGGGCAAGGCACGCAGAGCTCGCGGGGATTATGGAGAAGGCGCTCAAAGAGCAGCGAGCGACGGGTGACACAAGCTTGCACCGTGTGTGGCTAGCCGCTCTATTGACTGAGTACTATGACCCCATGTATGACTACCAGATGGAACGGGGGGGGAGGGAGGTGCTGTTTAAGGGGGACAGGGAAGGGGTGATTGAGTGGGCAGCGAAGGCTGCCAAGGAGAGCATGGAGAGGAGGACTATGTAAATACAGAAGAAGATAGATTGAATGATGACAATATGAAGAAAGTGGGGGGGTAGAGAGTAAGAAGATAGTGGGAGAGAGCGCGTAAAGTTTGATTTTGTGGAGAAAGGAAAAACTGGCCGAAGCTGGTTTACCTTTTGGGAGATCTTGGAACGATGGGAAATAATGTTTGATAACCATGTTTCAACAATAACCCTTAAATCAGTGATTAGGGAACTCCCAACTTTCACTCTAGGTATTGTGTCTGTCTCTTGATCACAACACCCATTTCACGTCCCCGTTTCAAATCCCCCATCCCCCTTTTCAAATCCCCCATTCCTCATCCCCATTTTCATTTCCCTCCTAACCCCCATGGGTTAGGGCCCCTGTCCCTGCTCCTGCTCCCGTCCTTGCTGAGGGGGGGGAACACTTTCCGCGCCCCGGCACCCAAACCCCCTCTCATTCATTAATGATGGTGGCGAGGTAGTTGGGGAAGTAGAATGATCTGTCCCTGTCCCTGTCCCTATCCCTCCTGTCCCTGCCCTTGCCCCCCTTACTCCTCGTCCGATGTGTCCTCGTCCAATATGTCCGCCTACTCTGAGGTGCAATTGTTTTGGCCCTGTACGTACTTTCCGGAGCCAGAGGTGGTGCCACTAGGGCAATCAATACATGGTCCGTTAGTGTCGGGTTCCAGAGTAGTTCCTGGTGGTTTGCCGGAGTTAGTGAACATGCCAGTAAAAAAATCGACATTGCATATGTTCCAGCCTCTGACGTCCTTGTTAAAGGCAGTTGCGCCATTGAACATATAAAACATGTTAGAGACGCTCGAGACATCCCAACTCCCAATATCCTGGTTGAAGTCTACTGCCAAACTGCGTTTATTTCAATGCCGAGTGCAGATGTGCGAGATGAGATTTGCGTGTGCGTGTGTCAATGTTAGAATGAGAAGCGAGTGTATTACTCAATATAGAATGCCGCAAAGATAACACGCAAACTACGTAGACCTCATCTCCAAAGCATCACTCAATACTCACTAGAACATTTGCTGCATGTTAGCGACACTCGAGACATCCCAATACCCAATATCCTGGTTGAACTTCTGCGCTGGACTGCGTTTTGTTCAATGCCGAGTGGAGATGTGCGAGATGTGATTTGCGTGTGCGTTTGTGAATGTTAGAATCAGAAGCGAGTATATTACTTAATATAGAATGCAGCAAAGATAGCACGCAAACAACGAAGACAACCACTCCAAAGCATCACTCAATACTCACCCAAACATACGAGCCATGTTAGTGACACTCGAGACATCCCAACTCCCAATATCCTGGTTGAAGTCCTTTGCCTGACTGCGTTGGATTCAATGCCGAGTGGTGATGTGCAAGATTAGATTTGCGTGTGCGTGTGTGAATGTTAGAATGAGAAGCGAGTATAATACTTAATATAGAATGCAGCAAAGATAGCACGCGAACCACGAAGACCTCATCTCCAAAGCATCTCTCAATACTCACTTGAACATAAACTTCATGTCAGTGACACTTGAGACATTCCAGCTCCCAATATTCTGGTTGAATTTGGTCGCGAAACTGCGTTGAATTCAATGTCGAGAGGAGATGTGCGAGATGAGATTTGCGTGTGTGAATGTTAGAATGAGTAGCGAGCATATTACTTAAAATATAATACAGCAAAGATAACACGCAAACCACGAAGACCTCATCTCCAAAGCATCACTCAATACTCACCCGAGCATTTCCTTCATGTTAGTGACACTCGAGACATCCCAATACCCAATATCCTGGTTGAAGACTTCTGCGTTACTGCGTTGAATTCAATGCCGAGTGGAGTTGTGCGAGATGAGATTTGCGTGTGCGTGTGTGAATGTTAGAATGAAAAGCGAGTATATTACTTAAAATAGAATGCAGCAAAGATAGCACGCAAACCACCTTGACCTCATCTCCAAAAGCATCTCTCAATACTCACTTGAACATACCCTGCATGTTAGTGACACTGGAGACATTCCAACTCCCAATATCCTGGTTGAAGACTTCTGCGCCACTGCATTTGATTTAATGCCGAGTGGAGAAGTGCGAAATAAGATTTGCGTGTGCGTGTGTGAATGTTAGAATGAGAAGCGAGAATATTGTTTAAAATATAATACAGCAAAGATAAAACGCAAACCACGAAGACCACCAAAGCATCTCTCAATACTCACTAGAACATATCCTTTACGTTTGTGACACTCGAGACATCCCAACTCCCAATGTTCTTGTTGAAGACTTCTGCGTTACTGCGTTTAATTCAATGCCGAGTGGAGATGCGCGAGATTAGATTTGCGTGTGCGTGTGTGAATGTTAGAATGTGAAGCGAGTGTATTACTTAAAATAGAATGCAGCAAAGATAACACGCAAACCACGAAGATCTCATTTCCAAAGCATCTCACAATACTCACAAGAACATATAAGACATGTCAGTGACACTCGAGACATCCCATCCGCTGATGTCGTCGTTGAATGCAGATTTGCTAGCGAATGCCCACGACATGTCAGTGACATCCTTTGTGCACCTGCACAGCCAGCGATTTAATTTGGGTCCGCAAGGGGCGTATTGCCGAGAGGAGAATATAAGGGTTAGTTGTTACTGGGGCTTCGTTGTCCCGTCCTAATTTGTCCGCCTGCCCACCACATAGCCCCCTCTGCATTTTCTCTACTCGCTCGTTCTTCCAACTACTTACCAGTCCGTGATGCTGCCGTATGTGCTTGTCGCACTGGTAGGATCAGAAAACCAGACAGCAAGTGCCTTTCTGAAGCTACAATCGTCGAGGCAAGGTGGAAAAGGCACGGGATTGGGCGCAGGAGTAGGTGATGCAGTAGGCGATGCAGTGGGCGATGCAGTAGGCGATGCCGTAGGCGATGCCGTAGGCGATGCAGTAGGACTAGCAGTAGGCGATGCCGTAGGACTAGCAGTAGGCGATGCTGTAGGCGATGCCGTAGGACTAGCAGTAGGCGATGCTGTAGGCGATGCCGTAGGACTAGCAGTTGGCGATGACGTAGGCGATGCTGTAGGACTAGCAGTAGGCGATGCTGTAGGCGATGCCGTAGGACTAGCAGTAGGCGATGCAGTAGGCGATGCCGTAGGACTAGCAGTAGGCGATGCAGTAGGACTAGCAGTAGGCGATGCCGTAGGCGATGCCGTAGGACTAGCAGTAGGCGATGCCGTAGGACTAGCAGTAGGTGATGCCGTAGGACTAGCAGTAGGCGATGCAGTAGGCGATGCCGTAGGACTAGCAGTAGGCGATGGCGTGGGACTAGTAGTAGGCGATGCAGTAGGCGATGGCGTTGGCGATGCCGTAGGACTAGCAGTAGGCGATGCCGTAGGACTAGTAGTAGGCGATGCAGTAGGCGATGGCGTTGGTGATGCCGTAGGACTGGCAGTAGGTGATGCCGTAGGACTAGCAGTAGGCGCGGGAGTGGGTGCAGGCGTTGGGCTGTCAGTTGGCTGTGGAGTTGTGGGCGCAAGCGTAGGCAAAGGAGTGGGCGCGGGAGTGGGTGCAGGTGTCGGGCACGCGGGAGTGGGTGCAGGTGTCGGGCACGTTAGGATCGGGCACGTTGGCTGCGGAGTTGTGGGCGCAAGCGTAGGTGCAGGAGTAGTCGCGGGAGTGGGTGCAGGCGTTGGGCTGTCAGTGGGCCCAGTGAATTCCATGGCGCACGTGCACGTGCAGTTGCCGGGGAAGTAGCTCCACTGCGAGGTAGCAGTGCCGGGGCCGCAGTTCCTGTTTTTGACTTGGTTGAAAGTAGCTGCGTCGTCCTGGTTGTT
>BRYA01000387.1:18579-35464 GCA_030267965.1 Triparma columacea
CTATCTCCATCTCATCGCTCTTAAACTCCCCCCCCCCCCCCCTCAGAGCTATTCTTCCACCTTGGTAAGGTAGGAAAATTCGAGGAGGGTCGCGCGCGTTTCTACGCCTCCGAGATAACCCTAGCAATCCAGCACGTCCACTCCCTCGATATAATCTACCGTGATCTCAAGCCTGAGAACGTCCTCCTCGACGCTCGAGGTCACGTTAGGTTGACGGACTTTGGGCTAAGTAAGGAGGGGATTAGCCAGAGCGCGGAAGGGGCGAATAGCTTCTGCGGGACGCCGGAATATCTGGCGCCGGAAATACTTAATAGGCAAGGACATGGGAGAGCGGTGGACTGGTGGAGGTGAGAAGGGGAAACGTTTGAGGTAGAGGTCTGGATGTCTTAACACTTTCCTAATCTAAATCATCGCTCTCCCTTTCCCCCTTACCCTTCACCCCCACAGCCTCGGAGCCCTCCTCTACGAGATGCTGTCCGGTCTCCCTCCCTTCTACTGTCGCGATCGCGAGAAGCTCTTCGAGAAGATCCGCAAGGCCGACCTAACCTACCCCCGTTACCTATCCCAGCGCGCCTGCCACATCCTAAGGGGCCTACTAACTAGGGACCCGACTGCGAGACTCGGGAGCGGGAGCACGGACGCTAACGAGGTCAAGAAACACAGCTTCTTCTCCGAAGTCGACTGGGTACGTCTAGACGCTGGTGAGATTGCACCACCGTGGGACCCAAAGGTATCAGGTAGTCTAGACACCAGTCAGTTCGACAGGGAGTTCACGTCCATGCCTATATTCTCCCCCGGGAGCTTGCAACAACAGCAGGGGATGATGGGGAGGAGCCCGGGGAACACGCAGCAGGTCGGGAGCGTGGGGAACGGGGCTTTTGAAGGGTTCACTTTTACGGATAGGAGATTTCATGGACCTGGGGGAGGAGGGGGATGAAGGGAGAGAAAGAGAGAGAGAGAGAGAGAGAGAGTTGTTAGGAGGGATAGGGAGAGGAGGGAAGGGGAGAGGAGGGAAGGGGAGAGAAGGGGAGGGGAGGGTGGGGCGGGGGGGAACTACGGGAATAGATTGTTAAGATGCAAACCCTAACAGAACAATCTAGAAAGGGGGGGAGGGGGAAGATACATTCACACGGGACTACAAAGAGGAGGGCGAGGGACATTAACTCTGACGTTTTGTGGGAGCGTTTACTTGAAAACGGTGGAATTCGTTTTCTTTCAAGTTGACTCCACTTTGGCCCTCCCTTGATCCGGATTTCTTCTTGCTCCCATTTTCCCCGCCTCCCACCTCCCCTCCCCCCAAAATGAGTTCCCGTTTCAGACCAAATCCGACACCCAGTTGGGCCCAGACCCAGAACCTGTCCTCCCTCAAGGACTGGGAGGCCGACTACAATGATTCCCCACCTGCCTCCCCGATTAGGAAGTCTGCGAATTCAAAAGCCAGGGCCAGGCCCCAGTCTCCACCCTCTTTCAACACCTCGTTATCCCCGAGGGTTTCGTATGTTCCCCCGTCGTCCTCCTCGGAGAACGCACAGAAGGACGCTGACGAGGCTTTTTTCAACATGCTCCGATCAGACGAGCCTCCAAGGCCAAAGATTGTAAAGAAGAAGAGGGTCATGAGGGTCAAGGACCCGGCGAAGGGAGCTCCCGAGAGCGGCGGGTGAGGATATTGTTGCGCTACTCTCAGTGCTTTCACACGGCCCTTCATTAAACTAACACCCCCCCCCCCCCACTACTCCCCCAATATCCCACCTTGCAGTCCTGCCAAGCCTAGACGGAGAATAACTGGAGGAAGCCTTAAGAAGGACGCTAAGGCTGTTACTTCGCCCCCCCCTCCCCCAATTAACAAGGCTCAGCAGGAGTGCGACTCGGCATTCTTCGGAATGTTGCGAGGATCAGGTGAGTTGGGCATTTTGTGTGTTTGACAAATGGTGTTTCTACAACCCCAACCCTAACGGCCTTCCCTTCCCTCCCACCTTCTTCCCCCAACTAGGCAACGGCAATAAGCTCGACGGTAAGCCTGACATGCAGATTGGTGCAATCTCTCCTAGAGTGTCGACGGAGAGCCTTCGCAGTGAAGAATCCCTACTTAGGACTTCCCGCGATAGCGACGGCAGGCCTCTTAGCGCGGGGAGACCGCTAAGCTCTAGAAGGAGGAGGAAACTAAAGGAACCCTCAGCTGCTGCCTTACGGAATAGCGGCGTAAGGGACTCCAGAGAGGAGATCGCCCTCCCCCGGAAACCCAAGCTGTCGGAGGAGGAGATGAACAAGATTATAGAAGAGGATAGGCTGCGCTTCGAGGAACTGCAGCTGGAGAAGCAGAAGAAGGTGGCGAAGTTAAGAGGGAAGGGGGTCGCTGGCGGGAAGAAAGTGGCAGTTCGCTCAAAGTCCATGACGAAAGTTGGCGGGAGCGGCGCCGTGAGTAAGGCAATGCCTCTCTCCGTCGACCGGCGCAAGAAGCAGGATTTAGTATTGGCCCAACAGGGCGAAAACGGCTCCAAGGACACGAGGAGGAACCTCGACAAGAGAACGGCAAGGATTAGACACTCCCCGCACTTCATTGCTGCTATCAAGGAATATAGAAACAAGAACCCTCACCTGAACTCCAACCACAACCACAGGGAAAGGAGGTGAGACGGCCAAGCAAGCATGATATTGATATAGGCAAAGGTCTATCAACTAACCCCCCCCCCCCCCCCTCCCTTCCCCCCCCCCTTCCCCCCCCCCTCGCAGATTCGACGACAACGCAATGACCAACCGATCCCTTAACGGCGTCACCGTTTTCGTCAGGAAGCGCCCACTCTTTCCCTACGAGAAGCAGCGCAAAGATTATGATGTCGTCTCCGTGCACGCCGACTCCGATGCCGACTCCGACCACGTCTTGATTCACAACTGCGTCATGCACCCGGACATGAAGAAGATGCTGCACAAGCCTACTGTGTTTAGCTGCTCCGCAGCATTCGACCAGCACGCCAACAACGACGATATCTATAGCAACGTCGCCCGGCCGATGCTAGACAAGGTCTTGAGGGGAGGCATTGGCACCATTTTGATGTACGGACAAACAGGGAGTGGGAAGACCTACACCATGACGGCGATCGAGGAGAGGCTGGGGGCAGAACTCTTCTCGGAAATCACCGAGGACAAGGAGATTACGGTCAAGTTTATTGAACTCGCGGGGAAGAGGGCCGTCGACTTGCTTGGGAGGAGGCAGGGGGAGGAGGTTAGAATAATTGACCAAATGCAAGGCATGGGCAATGAGGTGCCAACGGTAAACAACGAGCCTGTTCCGAAATCGGTTGAAAAGAAGAAGCACGTCATTATCCAGGTCAGTATGAGGGAAGGAATAGAGGAGGAGACAGAGGAGAAAGTCGATGCGGACATGATGCAGGAATTCAGACGCTTCAATGCGACGGCGATTAGGACTTTTCCAAAGTGGTTGACAGCGTTTGTGAAGGTTTCCTCCATGATGGATTACCTCGAGGCCATCGGAGACGTTAGGCTAAAAGGCAAGTACAAGGTCCTGTGCAAGGTTGAGGACAATGTCGTGGAGTCGTGGAGGGGGGAAGACTCTTGGGAGGGGTGGGACGAAGAGGAGGAGGATGAGGAGGAGGGAGGGGGGGAGGACGAAGGTGTGGAGGGAGAAATGCAGGAGGTGGCCCCAGCGCCTCAGTGCAGCGAGGCTCCAGTGGTGAGCGTGAAGTGGAAGAACGCAGCAGAGCTCACTGCCAAGTCCCAGGAGCAGCTCACCAAGTTCATCAACGTTGGAAAGTCGAGGAGGGCAACCGAGGCGACGGATGTGAATGGAACCTCGTCGCGCTCTCATGCAGTTCTGCAAATTTCTGTCAAGGAGAAGGGGAGCAAGAAATGCGGAATCATAACACTCATTGACTGCGCAGGTAGCGAGAGGAGGAACGACTCTCTCTACCACGACAAGGAGAGACAGAAGGAGAGTGCGGAGATTAATGCCAGTCTCTACGCTCTCAAGAATTGCATCAGGGCCCGTGTCGAGGTCAGGGAGAATCCAAACACTTTCATACCCTACAGGTCCTCCCTCTTGACTAGGGTTCTCAGGGAAACCTTCGAGGTCGATACCGCTCTGCTTTCCATCATTGCAACGGCCGCGCCAAACGCCACCGACACAGAGCACACCATGGAGACCCTCAGGACCGTCAGCAGGATTGTGGGGACGGAGAATAACATTGTCGAGCTCCCAACAGAGAATGTTTTGATGGCCCACCAGTTGCAGGAGATGATCGTCGGCAAGGCGCCGAGCTCGACCGCTAACCATGTCATTCCGATGAAGTGGAACAACTCTCAGCTAAATGCCTGGCTGAAAAAAGCTGCCGGGGGGATGTTTCAGAACGTCAAGGTCGTCAAAAGCGACACGGGCAAGACTGTGATGGCGCAAACTGTGCCAAAGTTAACCGACAGTATGTGCTACGGCGACACAATCTTGGCAACACAGCTATTCAACAAACTTAGGAATGAGAGCGAGAGGATCAACAAGATTCTACTCAAGGAGAGGATGGAGAGGAAGCAAATGATGAAGGGTTTGGATGGCTGATAATGAACTCAATTAGATTAGAAAGCCCTCCCAAATAGAGCCATCCTGTCCGCAGGTTCCCCGGAGAAGAAGCACTTCTTCCCCTCGAACATTTTCATGTCGTTGACGTCCTTGGGGTAGCACCGAAGGGTTGCCTTGCACTCCTCCTTGATCTTTTCTTCGTTTGCGGCGTCGCACTTCCAGGGCACGAGAAACAGCCCCGCGCCGGGGTACTGGGAGGCCTCGTCATTGACGAGAAGTGACTTCATCTCGTCGTAAGTTACGTCGAGCCTAGTGCCTCCCGCAAGCCTTGCCCTCGCGTTGTCCAGGAGGTACTCCTGGTACTGTGGTGAGGAAGCGAAGCGAAGCGCAAAAAGGGTTGGGTTAAGAGTTTTATGTTTGTGTGGTTGCGCGTGTCACAACGAGCATTACTACTAGTCGCTTCGCTTCTCTCTTGGGCTCACCTGTTCAAGCTCCTCGACGACCTTATCAGCCGCATCCTCAAGTCGCACGGATTCTTTATCTTCCTTCCATTTCCTCCACTTGAAGACGCAAACATCGTTTTTGACGTCCCTAGGCCCAATCTCTATCCTCAAAGGGACGCCCTTGCGCTCCCACTCGAAGTACTTCGCACCGTTGCGAAGGTAGTCCCTGTCGTCGACCTTGACCCTAACACCCCGCTCCGTGAGGCCCTTGACGAGGCTGTCAAGAGAAGCCTTGAGCTTTTCTGCACCCTCCTCATCGTTCTTCTTGGCGGGGATGGGAACAATTACGACCTGCTTGGGCGCGATCTTGGGAGGCAGGACCAGACCCGAGTCGTCAGAGTGGGTCATTATCATGGCTCCGATCAGGCGTGTAGTTACTCCCCACGACGTGCCGTAAACGGGAGAAATGCTTGAATCGGAAGCCTGGAAGGTCACGTCGAAGGCTTTACCGAAGGACTGCCCGAGATCGTGACTCGTCCCGCTCTGCAGGCACCACCCGTTCTGCATCATGGCCTCAATCGTGTAAGTCTCCTCTGCGTGGAGGAGCGAGAAGAGAGAGAACCGAAAGGGGTTAGAAGGTTTCGTAGTATGACTTCCAATGTTGCGCGCTCTGTATTGTCTATTCTAACCTGCTCCTGCGAACCTCTCGCTGGGACTCTTCTTGCCAGTGATAGTCGGCATGGCCAGCATGTCGCTGCAAAAGTCCTCGTAAACCCCAATCATCTTTACTGCATCCTCGCTCGCCCCCTCCGCAGTCGCGTGCGCAGTGTGGCCCTCCTGCCACAGGAACTCCGAAGTTCGGAGGAACGGCCGAGTCCTAAGCTCCCACCTCAGGACGTTGGCCCACTGGTTGATTTTGAGGGGCAGGTCGCGGTGGGAGGTGATCCACTTTCGAAAGGAATTCCATATTATTGTCTCTGAAGTTGGGCGGATGATTAAGGGCTGAGGGTGGGGGGGCAAGGTTGACCATCGTTAGCTAAGAGGCGTCAGGTTCGGAGTAGGTGCCGGCATCGGTCTCACCTCCTCGAGCTCAGCAGCAGGGTCGGCTATTAGGTTGGTGGGGTCGTCTGGGGAACCAGTTAAGCGGTGATGGGTGACTACGGCGCATTCCTTTGCGAATCCCTCGACGTGTTCAGCCTCCTTAGTCAGGAAACTCATTGGGATGAGGAGGGGGAAGTAGCAGTTCTCGACGTCCTCGTTCTTGATCCTCTTGTCCATGTCCTCCCTAAGGAGTTCCCAAATCGACATGCCCCAAGGCTTTATTATCATGGCACCACGAGTAGGTGACGACTGCGGAAAGCGGGTTGGGGTTGTGGTGGTGGTGGGGGTTCGTTAGGGGAAGATGGGCATTAATTTGAAAGTGAGCTACATTCTCAGCTCCATTCTCACCTCTGCCATGGCGGAATGGCGGATAACATCAGAGTACCATGTACTGTAGTCGGTCTCGCGGGGCGTGATATAATCGTCGTCGTCAGACTTGTTATTACCGCCTTTTTTTCCACCCTTTTTTCCAACCTCCTGTTTCTGCGGGCGGAGAGAAGCGGGAGAAGCGAAGCGGGAGGAGCAAAGTGGCGGCCGAAGATTGAGTAAATATAGGGTGTCGAATTGGGGGGAGGCGGGAATAAGTAAGAAACGCGTCACGTCATAACCCTTCAGCCCTTTCTCACCTTCTTTGGTTCAGCAGGTGGCTCCAGCTTTGCTTTCAACGACAGCAGCTCTTCGACGAATGGCTTCACGGTCGCCTTGTCGGCCCCTGAATCCTTCAGCGCGCGTATCTCATCGCCCTTCGTTTGAGGTGAGGTGCGAAGGGGTTGGGTGAGAAAGAAGTGACATAAGACCCTGGTACAGTTTACAAATCTGGGCCACATAAGTTGATCTATTACCGGATCTTACCTTTGACTTGATTTGACCTTCAATTTGAGCTACCTCGTCATTTGTTAGCTGCGAGGCCAACCCTGAAACCCCTGAAAACCTTGTAATTTGACACTTCGGTCGGCTCTGAGAAATTGAAATCCCCCTTGGGATAATAAATGAACGTGCAAGGGGGATACGAGAGGTAAGTTGAAGCATGAACATTACAGATAGATAAGTATAAAGGAAGGAGCGGGGCATTGGAGGGTGAAAATGCTGTGATTTGATATGTGCCATTTATCATCAGAAACTTCTCGCTTAGAAAGTACCGGATCGACTTCGATAAACTTCGCTTGCGCAATGACGTATGTTTTATTGAATTCTAGTAGGCGTCTTACTCGGAGAAAAATGCCTGGTAGGATATTTCAGCAAGGTCTACGAGCTCTCTCCGCAGCAAGGAGGAAATCTTCCACAACTCTGATATTTGGATCAAATACTGATGTCGGCAAGTCGCTTCTTGTGTCTGGTTTGTGTCGGTACAGCGCAATTGAGGAGAGAAGGAAGACGAGGTATGTGAAACCTGTGCAGGCTGGGTTGCCTGGGGATCAGGATTTGATTGATCTTTACGGAGAGGGGAAGGTGAGGTGGTGGTGTGGGGTGCGTCGAGGTTTGGGGAATGACAAATATTTGGTGGGAAGAAAGGACGAGGTGGGAGGGGTCAAGGGGGGGATGGGTCAAGGGGGGAGGCAGTTCTTCACAACTCCTTCTCACATCGTTCCATTCCCCCCTGCCCCTTCCACTCTTCCCCTTCACCCCCCCTGCCCCCCCGCAAGGTTCACGCGACGACTCTGCACACGTTCCCCGACCATCCTTGTTCGCCACATCTCGCATCCTATCTCTCTTCCACCCCCCTTAAATCTAAGACCATTGTCGACGATTTGATTGCCGAGTTGAACAGCCGTGAGGACGAAGAGTACGAGAGAACCTTTATAGAAACCGCGGGAGGCGTGCTGAGCCCAGGCCCTAGCTGGGTGGGTGGCGAGGGGAGGATTAGGCATAGAGATCAGGGAATTGACACGGAGTGGTGCTACGATTTGCAAGGGGATGTTTACAAGGGGGTCAAGGATAGAGTAAAGGTGCGTTTGTTTGGACCAGACAATGGGGGGGGGGGGGGTGCTGAGGGATTAGGGGTAGAGGGGACCTTATTCCTTCTTCTAACACACTTCTTCAGGTCGTGCTTGTTGGCGATGGCAAACTTGGTGGAGTGGGCGTCACTTTGAGCTCACTCGAGTCGCTTTACTCCCGTGGCTACGACGTGTCGGCGGTGGTGTTCGTAGGGTATAGGGGCACGGAAGGGGGGATGATGGACAACCACGGGTGCGTTGAGGATTGGATGAGAGGCAACAGAGGTGAGGAGAGAGGGAGATGCTTTAGTCTCCCGGATCCTCCGGAGATGCAGGAGGAGAAGGTAGAGGGCGGCGATCTATGGGACTACTTCGATAGTGAGGGGGTAAAGGAAGTAATGCGCGAAATCAGTGATACGTTGGATAGCTCGGAGGAGGTGTGACGAGAAAGCAAGCAAAGCACCAAAAGTTGTAAAGAAAAAATGATAAAATCTTGCAAACGATTCAAATTTGTGTGATGCCCTAAGGTTGTTTACCAATTTTGGCCTATAATTCACTCATTGGCTCCCTCTGGTCAGGTGAAGGGCGGGGTAGCAGGATCGGATTTAACCATTGGCTCTCTGTTACTGTTGGTGTTCTTGGGTTACAGCCTAATGTGACTGTGTTCGTTTCAAAATAAATTCTCTCTTGCATTAAGCGCTTTCAAAAGGAAAGGAAGGGTCGATAACTTTAAAAAGTTTGTGTCGTCGAGATGGACAATAAGAAGGAATACTCCAAAAATGGAGAAATGAGGTGTGATTGAGGTTGAGGAAATGGACAGAGGGGCGATGAACATGGGTCGAGCATTCTCGAGGCATTGGGACGGGGGGAATTAGTTGATGCGGAATTGGAAAGACTTCAAGAAGGGCGGGACTTGGCCAAACCTAACCAGGAATTCCGGACCTAATTCTAACGAGCTTGGGGAACAACAACAGAAGGCAAATTCTCTATCTGATCTCTCACCTTGAACCACACGAATCAACACAAAAGTGAGTTAAGAGGAGGGAGACGGGGAACGAACAAGATTTATTTGACGCAAAAGCTATTTTTACGCGTGGTGTGATGTGATTTGCAAAGTGGCCCGAGATGGAGATGGCAAGAGGCCCAAGAGGGGGGGGTTATGAAACACTTAGTGTGTTTTTGGACGACGTCGTCGTCTTTTTTGGATTTATGTCCCTCGGAGGACCGGTGGTATTCAATGTTTAACCGAGTAACTAACTCATCTTGCCCCATCCCCGCTTAACGTCCTTCCTCTAGGTTTGAGAAATCTGCAGAGGCAGCATGGATCGTCGCGTCATGGAGCTCAGCGAGGAGATTGGATCGTCAACGGACCAACGCGGGGGAAGCGATCGCGAAGATCCCTCTTTCAAAGGCATGGAGGGGGAGAAACCTCCCCGCAGGAGTGATGCTCCAGACCAAGAGGCTCCTCCCGGTGATGGTAGTCAACCAGACAACAACGCAACGAAGCAACACGACAATGGTCTGCTGAAGACAACCGAGCCCCCTTCAGGCTCCAATCGCACACCCTCCGCAATATATGGCCCCGTAGATATCCATTACACAGCTCTTGGCCCAAAACAAGTCGAACTAGTCAAGCTTCTGGATGACCGCGGAGCCGTTGAAGGCCTTATCGACAATTCTACCGGCGTCGATGTGAAGGTTATGGAGCTTGCTGATGTCTTCCACGACGAGCGCGACAAGATAATTGACTTTCTCCTCACCGATTGTGAGCAGGGCAAGTTCCGAAGGAAGACCCTCCAGGAGTACGACGAAAAGGAAGGAGTCATTCACAGAATCGTCTACTGGCAGTACTACGGCAGTGGGAATAAGTTCGTCGAGTTTCTGCTAGATGTCAGTGTCTTCGCTCCTGACAAATCGACAAACATTATGGAGTTGGCACCCCTTGATGAGGACGACCTTTCTGATGAGGCAACTGCTGTGCTTGGCAAAATTCTAGCGTCAATAAAGTCCAAGACTGTCAAGCGAGGTGTCATTAAGGGGGAGCTCAGCTTCACTGACTTTGAGTTTGGACAAACTGCAGTCACAATAATAGGAACTCTTAAGGCAGAGGAGAGAGCAACAGAGACAAAATCAGAAGTTGATGTTCGCACGTTCAAAAGCTTTAAGAGTATGAGATCCATGAGATCTAGTGTTGAAGGCAGCAACAGTGGCAGGACCACGAAGGGAGACGTCAAGGCTGCATATGCAGCAGTAAAGGGTATCATGGAGGAGGTCAGGAAGAAGTTCAGACAGCCTGGTGTCATTGATGAGAGGAGGAAAAGACACTTTGTGGAGGAGATCATGCCGAGGACACCGCCTCTGACAATAGAGGAGGACGCAATGTTGGAGAAGGTTGGGAGCCTAGAGAAGGAAATTCACACAAAAGGGAAGAGAATCAAGGGGACACTAAAGGAGGGCATTGACAAGTTCCTGTGGAGAGACGGGGACAAGGTGTGGGGAGCCTTTGGGGTCACTGTGGACAAGTCAGCAAAGGGTATGTTGGAAGAGCAATTTGTGCTTGACAAATATGAGTGGTCAGAGGAGCACTTCAAAATTAATGGGAAGTTACCAAGGGTTGTCAGGAATGATTTTGAGGGAACTAGAAGCATGCACTATCATTATGGCGTGAAGGTCCCTGCCATCACCAACCGACTCTTTGAGATGTGGTTCGTGTGGAAGGAAGTCAAACTTGAGAATGGCCGGACATCGTACATGTTAGCTTTTGTGCCGCTGACAGAGTACCCTGAAGGAGGCTTCAAGGACCTCAGTAAGGAAGGATTTGTGCTAGCAGAGACTAGAGGTGTCTACTTCTTCAATGAGATTGCCCCAAATGTCTGTAGAGTGACACGCGTTCAGACTGTCGATCTAAAATTTAGTGGCATTCATAAGACAGTGATGGACAAAGCAATTGACTACCTTGTAAATAGTCACCTTTTTGAGGCCAACAGGGTGCAGGAGAAGTTCAGGAGGAATGGGAAGGAGGTTGATGCTGAAGTGAGGGGTGCCTTGGTGGAGAGGATGAGGGAGGGTGTTGAGTTGGATGAGGACCAGAAGAAGGTGTTTAGGGAGTTGGAGAAGCTCTTTGATGGTGAGGATGAAGAAGGGTGGGGGCCTCTTGAGTCACCTTATCTTGGAGTGAAGATGGAGATCAAGCACCAGGCACAGAAGAATGGAAAGCAGAGAATAGCTTTGGGACGTGCAATAGCAACTGCAGACTGTACAGCAGAGGAGGCAGCTGCTTGGTACTTTGAGTACTGCAGTAGGGAGAGGATGGCAATTGATAGAGAGGAGGGGAACCCTGCAAGGCTAGAGGTCAGCCACAGGGAATTGAAGACAAATGTGAAGCTCTATGCAACAATTAAGAAGATGCCTTTCTTGCTGCACAGCAGAGAGTTTGTCTTTAAACAAATTTGGATGAGATATGAGGATGGAAGCATGAGAGTTGCAGCCTGGACAGTTTCAGATCATATAGACTATGGAGGAAAGCTAGGCAAAATAGTCAAAGGGACCTCCAATGCAATTTTCTCAGCCACAAACATCATAAGCAGCAGCAAGACAAAGCAGTGCAAAATCCAAGTAGAGCAATATCTTGATGCAGGCGGGCTAATTCCAGTCAAGGTCATGAACCGTAAGCTACCCAATGCACTTGCTATCATTTCAAATATTACAGAGTTCTTCCAGAAAGATGAAGAGGTTGATAAAGCTGCACTGGCCTCTCTTGCCAACATCATCAAGAACAAACACCAATATTATACAGATGAGGAGGAGGATGCAATCAGGAAGGGGAAGGAGTTCTATGAGAATTGCAAGAAGGACAAGAACTTTGATGATTTGAAGAGTCCTGATGAGAGGGTCAAGATGAAGCTAGTTCATGTTGATGGGGCAAGCAGTGGGACTGGTTTTGCCACTACTGTGGTTGATGCGAGTGTGGAGGAGTGTGCTGCAAATGAGTTGTATTTGGAATCAAGAGAATTTCGTAAAACTTCAAAGGAGCGAGGGATCAGTGAGTATCACAGCAAAAATGTTAATGACCACACCTTCTATTACATCACAACAAGGGAACTTGGTCTCCCAGGATTTTCTCCTCGTGATGGGAGGAGTAAAATGACCTGGTTCAATCAAGATGACGGCAAAGTAATTATTGATGTTGCAGATACTGACGAACTTCATGAAGACTTTCCAGTGAAGGCTGGGAATGTTTTAGTAAAGATTCACACAGTATGGGTGTTTGAGCCACTTGACCCTATTGGAGGTGTGCCACAAACATCAGTGACTTTTACAACAAAGGTAGATCTTGGTGGTGTCTTCTTCTCCCCCATCATGAACAAGATTGCACCAAAATTCCTCGCAACAGTCTCTGACCATAGGAAGAAGTTTGACAAGAGCAAAGAGATTGACGCCTTCAAAAGACAGCAGATCATTGCAAACTTCGAGGAGATTGCAATTGAGGGAGCGCCAGGGATCGAAAATCACTTTGACGAGATTGATGGAGCTCAAGAGATCAGTAGTGGGTTGTCTGGGCATACATTGATTAAGGCAGAGAAGGGAATTGGATGGGGGAAGACTTCAATAACTGTGAGATCATCCCACAAGGAAGTTGCAGCATTCTTCTGGGACTTGAAAAGTGGAGTTGAAGCCCAGCTTCAGCTTCACAGAGTAAACAACAAGATACTTGTAATCACAGTTGAACATGAAGAGCATCTCACAGCTGTAAGGTTCTCAGAGGCTGGCCAGACGAAGACAGACGTTGAAATGATGACTAGACAGGAGGGTTTAGGAAAGGCTGCTAGCAAACAGAGTGTAATCGAGCAACTTGGCATAGCAACTGACGCTACTTACTACTTTGATAATCTGCTCAAGAGCACAGAAGCAGGGATGGAGGATGGGTGGAGGTTTGGAGAGCAGCTGATGGACAGAATGAAGAGAAAGAATGCTGCAGTGGACAGTAAGATAGAGGTCGTGAGGGAATTTATTGCTGCCAATAGGGCACTGAGAGAGATTACAGAGCAGCATGGTTTCATGAGAACTATGCTGTATGCTGTGGTTCTGAACAAACTTAAAAGGAGAGCAAATAATGAGGGAGAAGATAACGGTGAGGAGGAAGCCAGGGGATGGGAGATTGGGAGTGCAATGGCAGCAACAATGTTGAGCACAGCAACTCATGTTCATGCTGTAGATGAATGGGCGCTTCAATTCACTGAAGTGCAAGAAGTCATGAATGAACAAGTGTGGTTACGGTCCATGCTTGAGGAAATTGTTAAGCAATTATTTATGAAGTCTAAGTTAGGCTTAAAGGCAAGGGTGACTGTTGGTGCTGCCACAAGCATGCTTGATTTGCTGACCGATGTGTATGTGACGTACATGTTTTGGAGAGAAAAGAAGTTTGGGTACTTTAAGGCATCTTTCGCAAGTTTAGCAGCGTCAATTGGGCTACAGATGGGTTTAGTTTGGGTACAGAACAGAACGTTGGGGACAAAGAGGGTGTTGAGGGAGTTGATTCCAATCTTGCTTGCGTACAAGCCTGCACTTGATGCTAACAGGGTGGCAACTGGAGAAAAGCAAGAAGTTGGGTCACATTTTCCCCCAACATTTGAAATGACTTATGTGAAAGTTATTGAGATGTTTGCTGAGGCAATCCCAGGAGTTATCATCCAACTAATGGCTATAGCAACCAGTGACAAAGAAGATATTGGAACTTCAGCATGGCTTTCAGTTGCAATGTCAGCAATTACCACAGGCTTTGCCTCTGCAACAATTAGTTATGACTGGGACACAAAACCTAGTTGGAGAGAAAGTCAGCCAAACTTTTATGGTTATATACCTTCAAAAGCAAGCAGGAGAACAGCAGTGTTTGTGTCCATGTTGCTCTTTGCAGCAGGGATGCTTCTCATAAGATGCACAACAATAATACTTCTTGGGTTGATTGGGGGACGTTGGGCCTTTCTCTACATTGGCGCTGACCTTGGTCTGTACATGTTAGTTACCAAATTGAGAGGAGACTTTTGGTATTGGATGCCATTAGGGGGTAACACAGAGATTGTGAGTAGTATTATTTGCAGAGTGTTGGCCAAGATCATTGTAGACTTCACTTCAATGGTGCAATTGAGACATCCTAATGAAGTCGGTGGAGCATATTGGTTGTTTGGTATTTTGTTGACAATGGGAAGCTTACCAGTGTCAATATATTTAGCTTCACCTTATGTTGATGAGAGAGCAATTGATATTGCATCATCAATTCGGAACTATTTAATACTAGCAACTACTCTATGCTTTGTTGTCTTCTTTTTAAGCATTGAAAGGAAATACTGGCACACATTTTGGAGCACACAGAAATCCAAGGACTTGACAATGGCATATTTCCTTGAAGGAGAAAGTGATGTAATGAAGTTTGAACTCTTAGGGTGTTCAAGGCATCATTGGGTCTCAATTGAAGGAGAAGTTAAGAAATGGGTTGAGTTGAACTGGACTACTTGGGAAGAGGAGCAGCCAGAGTGGTTTTATTGGTGGAGGAGGGCCAGGGTGCCAGTTGAATTTATTCCAGGAGATGGAGATGCTAGAATGAGAGAGAGTGTTAGGAGAGCAAGTGTTGATGCCGAAGCCGAGGGTGGTCTAGCAGGTGCTGTGAGAGCAAGTATTAGGAGAGCAAGTGTTAGCTTGGACAACAGGGGCGCACTGATTGCTTCACATGCTGTGAAAGATACTACACAAGACCATGCAAGTTTAGATCCTAAACAACACGGTCAGTTGTTGGGAGAGCAGCTGTTGGTTGCATTAAGTTTCAGGAAAAAGGGAATGACAAAGGAGGAAGCTGTCAGGTCATTTATTGGAAAAAACTACTTTCTGAGACAAGCTGCAGAAAAGTACGCATTTATCACACCAATGCTTGGCGCTATATTCAAGAACAAGCTGCTTGGGCTTAGGAAGGTAGAGGGTAAGGCTGTAGAGCTGGGGGAGAAGGAGGGGATGGAGATTGGAGAGTCTCTAGCAAGGAGTTTGGCTATAAATACTCAGCCAATTACTGCTGTTGATGCCTTCATCTTAAATTTCCCTGCGCTACAGGAGCTTGATGAGGAATATGAATGGTTCAGACCTATGATTGAGTCAATTAGCTACAGGCTTTTGGAGGAAGTTCCTTGGGGGTTGAAGGCGAGAGTGACTCTTGGGGCTATCACAAGTATGTCTGATTTGCTGACTGATGTGTATGTAACGTACATGTTTTTTAGTGGAGGTAAGGATGGGTATTTCAAGGCTTCTCTTGCAAGTTTGGTTGTGTCAATAGGGATACAAATACTTTTTGTTTGGGGACAATACAGAAAGTTGGGAATGAAGAGGGTCTTAAGGGAGTGGTTTCCAATTTTGATTGGATTTAAGCCTGCTGTCGATGCCTACAGGGTTGCAAATGGAGACAAACAAGAGGCTGGACAAGCAATAGATGCTCTGACAGAGATGACTTACATGAAAGGGATAGAGATGTTTGCTGAGGCAATACCAGGAGTGATCATCCAACTTCTGGCAGTTGCAACAAACAAAGGAAAGACTTCAAGGGCAGCATGGCTATCAATTTCAATTTCAGCATTGACAACAGGCTTTGCATCAGCAACTATAAGTTATGATTGGGACACTGACCCAGTGAATAGAATGCAAGTGCCTGATTTCTATGGTTATGTGCCTGCAAATCCCACCAAAAGATCCATTACATTCATTTCACTGATGCTCTTGAGCGCATGTATGCTTGTGATAAGGTGCATGACAATAGTAGTGTTAGGGCTCCTTGGTGGTAGATGGGTCTCTCTCTATATTGGGGCTGATCTTGGTCTGTATTTGTTGGTGAAGATTTTAAGAGAAGATTTTTGGTATTGGATTTCTGCAGGGGAAAATATAGAGCTATTGAGTAGCATTATCTGCAGAGTAGCGGCAAAAGTTGTGGGAGATTTCACTTCGATTGTGCAGTCTAGGCACCCTTATGAGGTTGGTGGAATATATTGGATGTTTGGGTTTTTGCTGACAATGGGAAGTCTTCCAATAGCTACAATTCTAGCTGAAAGGAGAAATGCTTCAGACAATGGGCTCAAACTGGCTTGGACAGTAGTTGGAATATTTATACCGTGTGCACTTGTGTTGTTTGTAGTATTTTTCTTTAACATTGAGAAAAAATATTGGGGCACCTTCTTGAGTTTTCAAAGGGGTAAGGACTTGACAGTAAAGAACTTTATGGAAGGAAAAGACGACGCAATAAAGGCAGGTTACACTTTTCAAGTTTCAAAACATCATTGGAAGGCAATTGAAGAAGAAGTGAAAGCTTGGGTTGAGGCAAATTGGGATAGATGGGTGGAGGAGAAACCCAAATGGTTTGATGACACAATGAGAGCTAGAGTGCCAGTTGAATACATTCCAGGAGCAGGAGATGCTAGAAGGAGAGAGAGTGTTAGAAGAGCGAGTGTAGGTGCTCAAACTAAGGGTGGTCTAGCCAGTGCTTTCAGAGCAAGCATTGGGAGAGCAAGTGAGGGAGGCGCTGATGGTGGAGATATTGTTGAGGTAGGAGGTGGGATGGCTAAAGAAAGAAGTGTTGTGCCGAAAAGAGACGATGATGGGGATTAACTTATAGGGCGGCAACATTTGTAGGACAAATTGATTTGATTTGTTATTGTTGGGAATATTGTAGAGGTGTCGTAGATGTATTATGGGAGTGTTAAAGTGGTTTGTGAGTATAATGGAAGTATAGTAGATGTGTATGAAATTTTAAAGAGTTTTAGAAGTTTATAGTGATAAGTAGGGAAAATTTTCGACCGCGACGACGTCGTAGAAATTTTCACCTCACCCCCCCCCTCCGATCACCGTCACTC
>BRYA01000388.1:10618-39916 GCA_030267965.1 Triparma columacea
ATGCATGACCCCCCTCTGGAGGGGGGGTGTCAGAGGGGTTCAACCATCTTTTGCGCTTGAACCCCTGAGGGGGGGGGTCATAGGGGTTCAACCACCTTTTGCGCTTGAACCCCTGAGGGGGGGGTCATAGGGGTTCAACCACTTTTGTACTTGAACCCCTAGGGGAGGGGGCACAGGGGTTCAACCACTTTTGTGCTTGAACCCCTCCAGGGGGGAGGGGGTAACCCAGTTTTATGGGTTACCCCCCTAACAAGGGGGGGGTCATGCAGTTTTATGCATGACCCCCCTCCTATTAAACCTCCAGGGGGGGGTCATGCAGTTTTATGCATGACCCCCCTCCTATTACACCTCCAGGGGGGGGTCGTGCAGTTTTATGCATGACCCCCCACCAAAACTCCAAAACTCCAAAATCCTTAAATCCCCAAGTCCTTCAACTCCCCAAATCCCCAAATCCTCCAAATTGCCAAATCTCCAAATCCCCCAAATCCCCAATTCTCCCAAATCCCCAAATCCTCCAAATCCCCCAAATTCTTCAAATCCCCAAATCCTCCAAATCTCCAAATCACAAATTCCCCCAAATCCCCCAAATTCCCCAAATTGCCAAATCCCCAAATCCTCCAAATTGCCAAATCCCCAATTCCTTCAAATTGCCAAATTCTCCAAATCCTCCAAATTGCCAAATCCCCAAATTCTCCAAATCCCCAAATCCCCAAATTCCCCAAATTCTTCAAATCCTCCAAATCCCCCCAAACAACCCAATTCAAACAATAATATACATTCATTAACCCTTATAAACCCTATGCTGTTAGATTTCACGGTAGACATTTTCTTTGGAAGGTTGCTTTTCGTCTTGCTAGCTATTGTAGTCACAGCGTGAGCTACATTGGTCATGCTTTCAGGTGCTCCTAGTTCTTTTTTCTCTTCGAGCAATACTGTAATATTTCCTGCAAAGGTCAGAGCTGTTTGCCCAAGTTCGAAATCAGCTAATCTGATGTGACCTTCCACCATTCCTCTTGGGTTGTTTGAGTTGCCTGCTCCACTTTCTGCTAGATCTACATCTTTGACTTGTCCAATTTGGATGGTATATTTTGAGTCGTCTGTGTTTTTGGTCACCATCATGTTCATGAGGAATTCAGCTGAGATTTTCTGTCCCTGTGTTTGCTTCCATAGCACAATCCTTTCACCTTTTTTGCTTGTTTGCGTGGTTTGCCTCGTGAAGTCTCCCTCCTCGATGTCACTAAGTAAAAAGTCGAGGACTTCTTCTGGATTATGGTGCAAAACTAAACCTAGTTCGGTTTTCAAGTCATGATTGTCCTGAGAGTGGTGAAATAGACCTTCCATTGCACCTCTTTCCTCCAACTTTGCAATAAATCTTGTAGTGGCGTTCTTGGTCGCCTTCTTGTTGTATCTTCTATTGCGGACAGCAGCCATTAGCTTTGCTATCTGTTTCTGTCTGAGGTTAGTGTCAGCGATGGTGGAATTCTCTAAACTTGTTTTGTCTGAAGGGAATTGATCTGGAATGTCTTGCTCTGGGCGTACAGGTTTCACCCTCATTTTATTTGCACTGGTGTTTACAACCAACCCTCTTCTCTCTTTCTCTTGCTGCCTAGCTGTGGCAGTAGGAATATATTCTAATGGTATCCTTGCCCTCATTGCCTCGTCTAGCCAATTTGGCTCTTCTTCTTGCCACCTCTCCCAATTGGCCTCAACCCAGCCTCGCACTTCCTCTTCAATTGACTTCCAGTGGTGTTTTGAGTACTTGAATGAGTACTTTCCTTTGACAGCTTCTGAGCCCTCTCTGAAGTTTTTCACTGTTAAGTCCTTTCCTCTCTGTAAACTGAAGAAGGTGCTCCAATATTGCCTCTCAATGTTGAAGAAGAAGACAACGAAGGAAATTACAGTAAAAGGTATAACATACCACAAAACTGTCCACGCTATCTCTACCCCTCTTTTTGCATCTTCTAGATGCTCAGCTGCCATTATTGCTAATGGAAGACTTCCTAATGTCATAACCAAACCAAACGCCCAGTATGCGCCACCAAGCTCATTCGGGTGTCTAAAGTGAACAATTGAGGTGAAATCTGTCACAATCTTTACCAAAACTCTTGTGAAAGAGCTTGACAAAACTTCAACGTAACCTCCTGCTGGTATCCAATACCAGAAGTCTCCTCTCAAAGTCTTTATAGCTAAGTAAAGACCAAGGTCTGCCCCAATGTAGGCAAAGGCCCATCTCCTCCCCAAAAGGCCCAAAAGTACAATTGTTGTACACCTGATCAACAGCAACCCTGATGACACTAAAAGCATTGATGCAAACACTATTGTCCTCTTGCTAGCAAGTGCAGGCACATAGCCATAGAAGTCTGGTGTTTGTTGTCGCTTTTCTGGATGTGTGTCAAAGTCGTAGCTTATTGTAGCTGAAATAAATCCTGTAGAAAGAATTGATACTACAAGTGAAATCCATGCTGAATTAGCAATGTCTTTCTCCTGGTTTGTTGTTGCAATGGCCATTAGTTGAATAATCACTGCAGGAATTGCTTCTGCAAACATTTCAACACTCTTCATCATTGCCATTTCCATCATTGGATCAACGGCGTGTCCAACCTCTTGTTTCTCTCCTGTGGCAACTCTAAATGCGTCCAACGCTGGTTTGAAACCAATCAACACTGGAAACCATTCCATCAGCACTCTCTTCATTCCCAACTTTTTGTTATTCCCCCAAACGAAAAGAAGCTGGATTCCCATAGACACTGCCAAACTTGCCAATGAAGCCTGAAAGTACCCTTGTTTTCCCTTATCTCTCCTAAACATGAGTGTAACATAAATGTCAGTCAGTAAGTCCATCATGCTCGTGGCAGCCCCAACCATCACTCTAGCCTTGACACCCCACCTCACTTCTCCCACCAGCGTGTACCCTATTGTCTCCAGCAGTGGCCTTAGCCAATCATACTCCTTCATAAGCTTCCGTACAGGAGGATACTGATACGCCCACTCATCCACCCCATGAGTTGCAGTTAGAGTGGTTGCTAGCGTTATCGCCAAACTTGAACCAATATCCCTTCCCTCCTTTTTCTCCAAGCATTCTGCCTTTCCCCCTACCTTCACCATTGGGCGTAGCTTGTTCTCAACAATCGCACACAAGAGCGGTAAAAAGAAACTGTACTTCTCAACAAGCTCCCTTAGTGCATTGTTTGAAGCAATGACATCTTTCACAGCTTTTGCTTTTGTCTCTCCCTTCTCCCTCTCCTTCACCCTCATCATCAACTCCTCTGCTGCAATCTTGCCGTCTTCTTCTGTCATCTCAGAAGAGCTTTGCAGGTTGTTGAAGTAGTAAGATACTGTAGTGGTTTGAGCTAGATGCTTCTTCAACACTTCAGTGGTTGCACCCTTGCTCAAATTTCCTCCCAGAGACAAATTTGTCACTAATTCTACCTTCGTGTCTTTCTCTCCAACCTTTGTGAACCTCACAGTAGTAGACTCAGTCGCATTGGTAGTTGATTTTAATGAAGAACGTTTTCTTGAGCTTCTTCTTTGCACCTCTTCCTCTCCCTCTTCAGGCTCAACTGTCATAATAAGAATGCCATCATCGACCCTCACAAGCTTCATCTTGGACAAGAACTCTCGGGTATGGTGAATTCCCCCATGCTTACTTTCTAACTTTTCAAGTCTCTTCACAACCATCTCAAATCCTCCTCTCCTTAAAATCTCGATAGTTCTTCCCTTTTCTACCCAAAAACGGCTATTGACATCCCAGAAGAAAGCTGATGTTTCCTCAAGGCCTGCTCTCACAGTTACAACACTTTTTCCCCACCCCTTCCCCCCTTCAGCTTTCACCCAAGTGTTTTTCCCCTTTATCTTCTCAGCTCCCTTGACTTCCTTAAGCCTTTTGGCATCAGTCTCGCTGATCTCTTGAGCTCCCACAATCTCGTCGAAGTGGCTTTCAATCCCTGGCGCTCCCTCAATTGCAATCTCCCCAAACTTTTCAATGATCTGTTGTCTATTGAAGGCATCAATCTCTTTGCTCCTGTCAAACTTCTTTCTGATGTGAATCATGTTGCTGGCTGTCTTAATTGCCAATCTGTTCATCAACCAGACTGGCACAGCTCCCTTAATGTCGTATCTTGAAGCATAAGAGGCAAGTGTTTGTTTGATTGTCCCCCGGTTCTCCAAGCTTTCAAACAACCAAGTTGTCCGGAATGAAATTAGTATTGAATTTCTTCCAAGTGGCATGTCATCCATCAGCTCAGTTGTATCTTCGTAGATAATCCATGCCTTATCCCCCTCCTTTTTCCAGATTATTTTGCTGTGTCCTTCCCTGAGAGCGAATCCAACTCCCAAACTCTGGATTCGCAAATAGAGCTGCGCGTGATTGTTTATCCTCCTCACATGTTGTTTGACAATGTTCTTATTTTTTAGCTCAGCTTGCCTATTTCTGCTGTCCTTGATAAAGTCATATGCAGTACATTCTTCAACAGGTGCATCCAAAACAGCTTCGCAAAGACCTACTCCATGTGTGTCTCCTTCTAGATGTACAAATTTTGCCTTGACCCTCTCATCAGGACACTTCAAATCATCGAAATTCTTCCCCTCCTTGCACTTTTCATAAAATTCCTTCCCCTTCCTAATCGCTTTCTCCTCCTCCTCTGTATAATCTTGAGGCTCATTCTTGATGATGTTGGCAAGAGAGGCCAGTGCAGCTTTGTCAACCTCATCATCTTTATTGAAATATGTTCTCAAGTCAGCAACTGCACCCAGGGCGTTTGGTATCTTTTTGTCAATGAGAGATTTAGGTAAGTGGCCTGCCGCATCAGCATGTTGCAGTAGCTCAATCTTACACTGAGGAACTCTACCAATATTTTTAATGTTAGTTGCAATAAAGAAGGCTTGAGTTGTTCCTCTTAAAAATGTCCCAGCACTCCCACCATAATCAACCTCATCTTTCATAGGCCAGACAGCTACGGAAATGGATTTTTGTTTGTCATTTCTCAGTATTAGCTTGTTGACAAACTCTCGATTGCTAATGAACTTTGGTAATTTCTTTACAGTCGCAACCACTTTCTCGTTGGGTTTACCCTTGTATGTTTGTATCTCTACTCTAGCCAGATTCCCTTCCTCCCTGTCAACAGCCATCCTCTCCCTGCTGCAGAACTCAAAGTACCAAGCAGCAGCTTCCTCTGCAGTACAGTCTGCATTTCCGTAAGCTCTCCCGAGTGCAATGCTCCTCTCACCCTTCTTCTGCTGACTGTACTTGATCTCCATCTTCACTCCCTCAAAAGGTGACTCGAGGGGCCCCCACCCTTTTTCATCCTCCCCACCAAAGAGCTTCTCCAACTCCCCAAACACCTTCTTCTGGTCCTCCTCCATTTCAACCCCTTCCCTCATCCTCTCCACCAAGGCCCCCCTGACTTCAGCATCAACCCTCTTCCCGTTCCTCTTGAATTTCTCCTGCAACCTTTTGGCCTCAACAAGCTCATTCTTTGCAAGGTAGTCAATTGCATTGTCCATCACTGCATTTCGAAGGAGGCCTGTAAAATGTAGATCGACAGTCTGAATGCGTGTCACCCTACAGACATTTGGAGCAAGCTCATAGAAGAAGTAGGCACCTGTTGTCTCAGCCAGCTCAAATCCCTTCTTACTGAGGTCCTTGAAGCCTCCTCCTGGGTACTCTGTCAGCGGCACAAAACCCAACAAGTAAGCTGCCTTGCCAGTGCTCAAATTAATTTCCTTCCACGTAAACCAGGCTTGAAATAAACGGTCTTTTGCTGGACCAGGCAAGTGAACTCCTACGTGACGATGGTGACTTCTTGTTTCATCGGCATTATTTCTAATAAACCTAGGCAGCTTGCCGTTCTCCTTCCGATGGGTTCTTGCATAAGTGTAAGTGTCACCTAAACTTAGCTCAGCCAGCATACCCTCTGCTGACTTGTCCACAGTGACCCCAAAGGCTGCCCACACTTTGTCCTCCCCTCTCCACAGGAACTTGTCCACTCCCTCCTTCAGTGTCCCCTTGACTCTTTTTCCCTTCTCATAGAGCTTGTTCTCCAGCCCTTGAACTCCTTCCAGCATGCTTTCCTCCTCTACTGTCAGGGGAGGTGGACTTGGCATAACCTCCTCCACAAAGTGCCTTTTCCTTCTCTCATCTATAACGCCGGGCTTGTGGAAGTGCTTCTCAATCTCGCCAATTATACCCTTGAGAGAGGCATAAAGGAAATGTATGTCCAATCTCTTTCCAGCAGAGAAGGTCGTCTCTTCAGCTTGAAAATTTCCAGTAAGGACAAGCCTGGTCTGCCCATACTGAGCTGCTTCAAGATGCAGCTTTCCTTCGAGTCCAGCCCTCCTGCTGGCCTTCTTCCCAATTTGGTCTTGGTCCGTAAGTTTCTTCATAGCCACACTGGTTAAATCCTTGTCCCTGACGGACGTCAATGTGATGGTGTGGGCCTGATTGTAAAGGTTGCGGGTTGTTTCTAATGTGAAGACATAATCCACTACCTTGTCCCCGAGGTAGTGCCGCCAAAACGCCAGCCTCGTGCCCCCCTCCTCCTCTAGGGGATCTAGGATGTGCCTGTGCCACACTCCAACTGCACACTCTTCGAGAAGGAAGTTTAGCACCTTGTCAGGTGAATTGTGGATGAATATGCCCTGCTTCAATTCCTTGACAATTTCGTCCTTGGAAAGGTCGAGCTGCCCCTCCACTGCGCCTCTAAAAACTAAAGCATCGTAGATCTCATTGTGGATAAGCGCGTTCTGCTCCTCATCGTCTGGGTCACCTTCAGATGGAAGATGGTCGCTTGCAGAAGAAGGAGGATCACTTAGGAAAGAAGGAGCGCTTGCCGTAAGCGCAAGCGTAGGCGCAGGCGCAAGCGTAGGCGCAGGCGCAAGCGCAAGCGTAGGCGCAGGCGCAGGCGCAAGCGTAGGCGCAAGCGTAGGCGTAGGCGCAGGCGCAAGCGTAGGCGCAGGCGCAAGCGTAGGCGCAGGAGTAGGCGCAGGCGCAAGCGTAGGCGCAGGAGTAGGCGCAGGCGCAAGCGTAGGCGTAGGCGCAGGCGCAAGCGTAGGCGCAGGTGCAGGCGCAAGCGCAGGCGCAGGAGTAGGCGCAGGCGCAAGCGTAGGCGCAAGCGTAGGCGCAGGTGCAGGCGCAGGTGCAGGTGCAGGAGTAGGCGCAAGCGCAGGAGTAGGCGCAAGCGCAGGCGCAGGAGTAGGCGCAGGCGCAGGAGTAGGCGCAAGCGCAGGCGCAGGCGCAGGTGCAGGGGCAAGTGTAGGCGCAGGAGTAGGAGTGGGCGCAGGCGCAAGCGTAGGCTCAGGAGTAGGTGACGCAGGAGTAGGCACAGGATCACCATTTGCAGGAGATGGTGGTCTCATGTCCATTTTGTCGAAGTAGGTCTGCGGACGGGATTGAAGGGGCGCGGGACGTTAGGTCGGTGTAGATGAGCAGGGGCGAGGGATTATTGACATCTTTTGAGCGATTTCCGAGGTAGCCAAAAATGTGATGATGACAGTGGCCTGTCTCAGCACCAAATTTGTCTCTGCGGTATTTATGCGGACTGGACAACGGCGGTATTTGGCCTTTTGGGGAGGAGTTTGCCAACCCTGACTTACCTCGACCCGGATTATACTAGAACGGTAGAGTTTTGGAGCCAGGCTCGGATGGCACGAGGTTGGTGGATTAGGATATGGTGGTGGGACGGGGGAGGAGGAGGATTGAGGGTAGGAGAGGTTTTAGATTGAGCAGGAAGGACGAGAAACCTGATTTACGGGTCGCAGGAGGTCCAATATACGAGATTTTAAAAACCAGTAAAAACAGTTGTGCCGAGGGGGGGGTTGTTGGGGGAAGCGTAGGGCAAGTTTTGCTTGTGATAACGGAGCCTCTAGTCGAAGTTGGTGTAATACTAAGCTCGAGTGCTAGTTATTGGGCGGTCTGTGGTCGCAAGCTCAATTATTTTGGTGGTAAGGGTGGTGCACCTGCAAATTGAAAATTGAAGGGGTGTTAGGGGAAGCGTCAGGCAAGTTTTGCTTGTGATAACGGAGATTCGAGTCGAAGTGGTGTAATAACAAGCTCGAGTGCTATTTATTGGGCGGTCTGTGGTCGGAAGCTCAATTATTTTTGTGGTAAGGGTGCAAAGTGAAAATTGACAAAAAATCGGCAAAATGAAATTGATTAACTGAGACTTTAAAAATATAAATTATTTCGCTGTATCAAATCGATACATAATTTTGTATATTTATATATCTTAAATTGGATCTTGATAAATAGTGAAAATATTTTTTCAAAGGTTTCAAATCAGTATATAGAAATTTAATGATTTATATGTAATCATATGAATTTGTTTAAATGAATATTGATGTATGAATATTCAAAAATTTGTCACAGATATAATCAAATATTCATAACTGATTCTATTTTATACTTTAATATGATATTATGTTCAGCATACATGAAATAGTATATATTTGTATATAAGTCTGTATTGACAAGAATGTCACATTGTCACGAAAAAATTTGACATTTTTTTGTGAAAAAGGAAAACCTTCCTTGTCCGCCATGAATTCGTTCCACGTCACGCTCTATGATGCCAATAGTCCTCTAGAAGGCGAATCTATTGATGTTCCTGTCCATTTGTTGCCCACTTCTGCTTACATTTCATCTGCTGTCCTTTCGGCTCACACTCCTCACAGTGGTGCTGAGAGCTTCTCGTTGTCAGCAACATCGGTTGTGACTGCTTTGAACCAGCAGCGGCTTTACGATCAATCGCTGCCAGTTTTACTTCCCCTTTTGGTGCGAACAATCCTTCCAAAGTATGTTCCCTGCGGGGCCCACTTAACCCTGTCTCTTTTGGGTCCTGGTGCGACCGCCCTTGGTTTGTCAGTGTTGTCTCTTCCCACTCGTGACGACGATGACCTCGTGAAGCTTCCGGGTGACATTCATCTGACCTCAATTGAAGTTTCCACATCTGCCTCCTCCCTGCCTCTCCTCCCTGAGGTGAATCCCCTTGCAAATGTCAAGCCAACAGCGACGAAGCTTATCATTTACGACGAGACTGCTATTAAGGGGGAGAGGAATGCGCTTCCCACTTCCCTCCCTCCTCTCTCCTCCAAGGTTTCTGTCGAAATAGTGCCGCCAAAAATACCCACAGTGACGTACTTTTTGTCCAAGGTTGGCATTCAGGATGGATTCACGAAGTACTCTTGCACCTTCTTTATCCCTCGGTCTCTGCTGTCCTACCGTGCTTGCTGTGAGTTGACTTTGCATCCAATATCGACTGGTGGGTCGTATTATGAGGTGAGGTTTTGGGAGGGGACGCTGGACGGGGAAGAAAGGTGACGGCTCGAGGGTTGGGCCACTAAGACGTTATCACCCCCTCCCTGGCTTCCTCCCCAACTCTCTAACCTCCCACCCCTGAACCCTCAGTTGAAACTGGTGAACAGTCGACCAAGAGTAGACAGTGTGGTCTCGTCAGTGGTAGATCTTACCCTAGACGACTCTGCCTCTCCCAAGGATGACGACACATTCTACTACGTTGAGACTATGTTTATTTCTCCTAAGCCAGATTTCACTGCAGGGAAACTCTTAAAGGTCCTGAAGGAAAGGATACGTTCTGGTGGCGTTCCGGACGGCGTCGGTGACTGCGTGGTCTGCTGAGACCGAGGGCTAGGTGGCATAAATTAAATTTGAACGTTGGTCTAGATTACACGAACTAGTAATAACAATGATATTACAGCATGTGATTCATCCTGTCTCTCTTCAAGAAGAAGGACTTTTGTTCGTGTTGCAAGATCTCCTCAATCCCCAATATATATATTATATTCCGACCCCAAATGCCCCCCCTCCTCTCCCTTCTCACCATCTTCCTCCTCCCAACCCTCGCAATCTCGCTCTGCGTCCCCACCCCTAACTCAACAACCTGGGTATGGTCATCCCCCGTGGGCCTCCCCTCCTATTCCTGCCAGTCCTCAGCTGGTGCTACAAATGACCTTGGGTCCACACCTCTTCCCTGCGCCTCCGACCCCACCAGCGTATACATCTCCCTCGACCCCGCCCTCGGCGCAGAGTGTCTGGTCGCAAAGTCTGACTGCCTGATCCCCATGGCAACATTCGAGTCCTTAACATACCAGTACTCCATCTCCGGCTGCGCTGGCGTGTGGGCCGCTCCGCTGTGGCTGACTCCAGATACATGGCAGTGGGGGGGGGGTTCTGGTGAGATCGACAGCCTCGAGTTTTGCCCCCGAGATGGGGTAAACATGAACTTCGCTGGGGGGGGGCACCAGATCACCTTGGACGACGACATCGACGATGCCTGGGGTTACGTAACGGTGAGGAAGGACGTGGACGGTATAGTCACGTCCCTTCGTTGCGATGAGGGTGATTTGGTCGATGGGATGTGCCCCGAACCTTCTTACTCCAGCTGTGACGAGTGCATGTCGAGTCCTAGTTACGCGTGCTACTGCGACGGCGGGTCTAACATCTACGGCAGCGGGGGATGCCAGCCGGACACCGACTGCATGTGGACTCTTGTGTCAGATATTTGGAACGGGGTGAGCGGTGATGATGGATATTTTGGATGTATGACTGGCATAGACGGTAAGAAGAGAACAGAGAAAGAAGATGGAGAGGTATTGTTTTTGTTGTGGATGTTCCGAACAATAAAAACAACAACAACGACTATGACAAGGACTATAACAGCGACGCATTACACAGCCCTAACACAATACACTTTCGCCCTTCGCAACGACTGACACTATGGAACTCAGGGGTGGTGGAGAAGGGAGAGGTGAGTATTTGCGTGGGAAATCAGAGCCGCACCAAAATAAAACCCGTCCTCTAACCCCCCCCCCCCATATCGCAGCCCAACATGAAGACCGAGTGTAAGATCAGCGTGGAGAAGATTGTGGTCAGGGGGGAGGGGGGTGGAAAGATGGTTTGGGGCGATGGTAGTCCTGAGTACTGCGACCTCCTGACGCTGCAATAGTTTCGAATGGAATATTGTATTTGACATGAAAACTGACCAACATCAATTTTTACCCCACTGTCGCCACTGCTCCCTCAACCCTTTTCCTCTTCTCGCCCTTCCCCCCCTCTCCCCCCCCCACCACGTTCTCCTTCCCCCCCCCCCCATGCCCCCCGACCCTCCTACCGACCCTCTCGATCTCCCTCCTCTCTTCCTCATATATCCCATTTATGTACTCTAGCTTCTGTTCCTTGTTCATGTTAACCATGTTTTCCCTCTCCATCTTGATTACCCACCTCTTCAGCCCCACCTTGATCCTCTTCTCTCTCTCCTCTTCATCCACCCCCCCCGCCCCGACCACCAGGTTGACGCACCAGACCCTCCTGACCTGCCTCTCTGTGACCTTGAACTCCTTTGCAATTTCCCTCACCTCCTTTTCCTCAGGCAGCGTCGCCTTCCCGTCCTTCATCTCTACCTTCACTCTCCCCCCCAGGTCCTCCCAGTCCACCGCGTCCCTCACCCTCGTCATGGCAGGGCATGGGTCCTCCACGTTGACCTCCCTGCACCCCTCGTCCGCCCTGAGTGTCCCCATGATCCCCCTTAGCGCCCTCCCCCCCACCCCCCTCCCCTGCGCCCCCGGGAAGACCACCATCTGGCAGATCCTGTGCACCTCCCTGTCCATGGTCTTGAACCTGAAGACCGTCACGTACCCCAAGAGGTCCCCCCACCCCACCTCCTCCCCTTCCACCCCCCCCCCCCCGGTGATCCCGTAGACGTCCCAGTCTGACCCCGGGGTTATCTTGCTCCCGTTCTCGATCCACAGCACGCTCATCCATTGCACGTCATCGATCAGCCCGCTGTCTTCCAGCTTCACTGCCCCCTCCCCAGCTTTGCTCCAGCCGCAGGGGTAAGACGCGTCCGTGAAGGGGGGGAGGAAGGTCAGAAGGTGCCCCACGAATTCTCCCAGGTTCCCGAACGCAACGATCTTATCAGGGTCGTCAGTGTTGACGGCGTCGTAGACCTTCTTCCCCCTGGGCTGCCTACCCTCTGGAGGGCCCTTGTTGAGGACGTGTACAGCGGCACCAGAGCTGTCGTAGAGGGTCACGACGAGATCGGTGAGGCAGGTCCAGGCCCTGAGGTTCACTAGCACCTTGACCCTCTCCAAGGCTGGGGGGGTGGCAAAGGATACCTTCTTGGCAAGGCCAGCGTTTGCAGGAGAGGAATTTGAGGCGGAATTGAGGGCTGAAGGAGCAGCTGGAGTTGCATTAGCGACTTCCAAGCTCTCTCTCTCCATCAGCAGTGGCGTATCAGCAGTGATTATGGGGGGATTAGTGGTTGCACTGGCGGTGGTGGTGGGAAGCTTAAATTGACACTTTGGACAGATTTGATGAGTATATGCTTTAGTATCAAGGATGGTACCATCGAGAGTGAACTGTAGATCTCCTGGTTCGAACTTGATAACGTCAAATTTCTCCATTTTTTAAGAATTTGGGAATTTGGACCAAATTGGGGCACACCCCAAACTCTTCCCAAACTCATTCCTAACTCATTTTCTCCTCTTTTTACGACAGAAAACATTCCAAATCCTTCTTCACCCCCCTCTCATTCTATAAACGCACCCGTCACACATACAAATTAACAAATAAAGGCTAAAAAAACCAAAGAAATCACCCCCCACCCCAAACCTTCCGACCCAACCTTCTGCAACCTCCACCTTTCAACATCCACCTTTCAACCTCCTTCCTTCAAACCTTGCCTTCAACCAAATCCTCAAAATGTCACCCCCCTCTCCTACCTCAACACCCACCCGTAACTCATCTCACCCTTCCTCTCCCTCCCCCTCGATATCCTTGCTCTCCGGTACCACAATAACCACACCAAAGAAAGGTTCCCAGCAGTCCACGTTGATCAATCTCTACCTTCACCTCTTCCCACCCACTGATCCTATTTCACCGCCTGAAACCATGGAGTTGCCAGAGGGTTTGAACGATAGAGACCCCCCTAGCACCCTGTCCCTATCCCTCCCTTCCCTTGCCCCCCCTCCCGTCGTTCACTCCCTCGACTGCGACTCAGACTCTTTGAAAGGCAAGCTCTACATCACAGCCAAGGGAGTCGGCTTCTACGCTAACATGTTCGGGATTAACAGGAAGTGGGAGGCGCACTACCTAAGCGGCCTCGGTTACGACTCCCCATCTCCCTCCTCTCCCTCCGGTCGTTCCTCCCCCTCCGGCTCCTCCCCCTCCGGCTCCTCCCCCTCCCACCCCATCTACCGCATACTCTCCTTCGCCTTAACCTCCTCAGACTCCATAACCCTAACCCTCTACGCCCCGAACTCCTCCCCCCAAACGACGACGAAGTCGCTAAAGGTCAAGCAACCGGCAGTGTATGGGATATGGGATCTCCTGATAAACCACGCAGTCAAGGCCATCATCAGGAACACGCACGGGTTGGGCGAGCTTCATTCCGTAGACAACAGATTAGTTTACTTCACTACGACCTCCTCCCCCCCCTCTTCCAGTCCTCCTTCCCCCCTCTCCCCCCCCTCTACCTCCTGGTGCGCCCGTTACCGCGCCCTCAACCTTTACTACTTCCTCGACCGTCCCTCCTCCCTCTCATCTCTCCTCACGGTACCTCTCCAGGAGGGCGGCTCTTCGACGGAGGTCAGGGACAGCATCAATAAGGGAGGGAGCGCCGCGGCGAACATAGCAAAGAGCATAGAGGAGGGGGAGGAAGCGCCGGAACCAAAGGGGATGAGGAGCAGAGGTACAAGCGAAGGAGAGGTGAGAAGAACAAAACACTATAAGTGCTCATCACACACCGAGGCACTTACCCCCCCCCCCCTCCACGCCCCGCAGATTGCAGTAGACTCCTCGCCCGAATTGTTTGAATGCGGTCCCACCACAATCTCCCCCGTGCGCGACTTGAAGTGGAACCTTTGGGGTCCGGCGGGCCTCCCATTGTCAATGACCCTTGACGATTTCATCAGCACCTTCTTATCCAACGACGCAACCGAAGGTGTGGGAAAATATCACTCCGAAGAGTGCTCCGACGAGGTCCACATGGTATCTCCTTGGATTCGGGTCCCAGGTTCTCCCTCTGGTCATTACTCTCGGGCTATCGACTTCACAACGAAGGTAGTTGGTAGCCCTATAGGGCCAGACAAGACAAAGGCGACAAAGACGCAGACACTGGAGTGGGGGACGAACGGATTCGTCATGACAACGGTCACGGACCTGAAAGATATACCGAGCGCGGACGCGTTCGTGGTTAGGGACGTTGTTAGTATTTTGAAAGACGGGGAGGAGGGGGAGGGAATTAGGTGAGTTTTGAAACCAACACGCGACGGGTACACGAACACACTTTTTGAATCTAAATTTAACCCCCCCCCCTCTCATCTTTTCGCCCTTTCTTTCTTTCCCTCACCCCGCAGAGTTCACTGTAGCTACCAGGTAGATTTCCTCAAGTCTAGCTTCTGGAAATCTATAATCGAGAGCAAGACCAAGAACGAGACCAAGACTTGGGTGACCAAATACTACAAGTGGGCTGAGGGTCTCAAGGGCAAAGGAAAAGGTCGTTCCCTATCGGCCTCCAACGCCGCCGCAGAGGAGCCCGAGGACCGGCAAACCCACAAAACTGAACCTACCAAATACCTGGTGATCGGAATGTGCGCGTCCCAGGCCCTCTTATTTTTATTCGTAATCTACCTAATAGTAAAGCAGGTGAGAAACGCTACGAGATCGGAGCCATCAATCCCCCCTCCCTCACTCATCCCCCTCCCTCTTGCTCTTCTTAGAACAAAACCAACGCAATGATCCACGACTTGCAGCTCTCCTTAACGTCCCTCGAGGCCGCCATGGATACGTGTTCGCCGCCCCCCTAATAAAGAAAAATCATTTTGTTGACACTCCGACACCAAAATTAAACCATTGCTCCACTACCTCCTCTCTTCTTCATTGGCATTGGGTTCTCGGTCATTTCTATTTCTTCCATCCCCCCTTCCCCCTCTTCCTTTCCTCCCCCCCCTCCCTCCCTCCCCCCCCCCCCCCCACCTCCTCCACCCTCCCCCACACTGGTCCTCTTGGCCATAACGCTATTCCTCTTCCCCCCATGTGCGATGTAGTCTGTTATGTTGAACTCGTGCTCCCTGTGCTTCAAGCTCTCCTGCCCCTCCCCCACCTCGTTCATGATCTCTAGCGCTCCTATAACTAGCATGCTCATCCCACTTGCGGTGTATAGGAAGATCATAAAGATCGAGAGGCTTCCAGTCCCACCGTCCTGAGAGTTGTTGGTCAGCACGAGCATCACGCAGCAGAGGACGAGGTACTGGTTTACCTGCTGGAAGCAGGCGAGGAGGTTGTCGCGACGGGTCACGAAGGGCTTGTTCCACGCGATTACAAAGATACTCAGGAACGTGATGCACAGCGCACAGATCACCTACGAGTAAGAGGAGGGAGGAAGAGGAGGAATTAATAAGGCGGTTTTCGCGGCTCCCTTCACTTCGCTCGCTGCCGCCGCTCGCCACACTCACCTGCAGCACGCTGCCCTGCTCCACAAATACCAAGCCTCCCGTCATAAGAAGCCTCCTCATGCACTCAAATACCTCAAACCACCAGCACCTGGGCGTGTAGGCCGCCCACAGGAAGCTCAGCAAGCTCACCGTCTCGTTCTCGTCCCTCAATTCCATCTTCTTCTGCTTCTTCTTCTCCCTGCTGTCGAGGTCTTTCAGTCCCCGCAAGCTCGGATTTATCCCGCCCTTGTTCCTCCAAAGCAGCAGCATATACATGAGAGGTATACCCAGCGGGTAAACTAGCCCCTGCGACGAGCGGGAAAGGGGGTTAGATGAGGTGTGGTGAGAGGCTCAGCCTTAAATACCGACCCATGGCCGAAATCCATAATCTCCACACTCACCATGCACCCCGAGTAGAGCCTCCAGTTCTCGTATGTAGTGCCTTCGCACCTTATGCTGTAGTCAGCCTTCAGGTAACGCTTCCCCTCGATGTCGTCGCAGGGGAACACGCTAAATATAGCGATGGATGCCCCAGGGTAGCTGATGTATGTGCACAGGAAGAGGAGGCTCACCCAGATGTGCTTGGCCCTGTTCTTCGCCTCGGCCACTCCCACGGTCTTGGTCGATATAACTGTAAGGTGGACGAGGTAGCACAAGATCAAGGCAACTATCACAATGAGCGGAAGGACTGTCGTCCACAAGAGGATGTCCCAGAAGTTCACGCTCGCGACACAGCTCGCAGCCAGCTGGCCGAAAATTTCGAGGTTGATAATACTTATTTCGGAGAGGAAGTCTTCAAACTCAGAGGGGAGCTTGATGTCAAAAACGTCGGGGATTGCACTCAGGATCTGACTCCCGGCAAATACGATCTTGAACATGATCTGCAGGCTCTTCTGGCTCTTCATCGGCACGCACTTCTTGAACAAGAACCCGATCACCAGAAGGATGGCAAGAATTATCCCAAAGTACATACCGACCTGGCCCAAGGCCTCGTTGCTCTCATCGCACTTGTGGCAGACGCTCTCCCAATTCCCACCCGCCCCGTCGTCACAAATCAAGCAGTAGGGCCCTCTGTTGTACTCGGGGCAAATCTCCTCCTGCTCACCACCCGTGCATAAATCATCTTTTGGGCACTCTCTGATGTCGGTACTAGAAACCGACGGCCTCCAGTACCCCTCCTCGAGCTCCAGCGTGTCAAGCTTGGCCCCTGCCACAGTGCAGTTCATCCCGCTTGCGCAATCCGTACATGTCCCGTTGCCGTTGTTATAGAAATTGACTTTGCACAGGCACATACTACTGCTGTTTGCGCCCACGTTCGTCGTGACGCTCCCATCAAGCCAGTCGTCGCACTGCCAGCAGCTCCCGATATTGTTGTTCGGCTGGTAGTAGTTCATGGCGCAGGGCTTGCACATTTCGGAGCCCTCGTCAAGCCACGTGCCGGGGGGACACATGCACTTGTCGCCGTCGAGGACGAAGGAGGCCTTGCACGTGCAAGAAGAGATGCTGGAACTCTTCGCGGGGCTCTGCATGTAATCTGGGCATTCCAAACAGGTATTAGGACCGTCTGTATAGTGATCCACGGGACAAGTATTGCAATTCATTGACTCCCTCTGGTTCGTGTACTGCAACGAGAGAATTTGTTTGAGGACAAGAAAACAAATATATGATGCGCGAAAGGCAAGGATTCGTCAAAATATCTCGAAAAATCTTTCCGAGGCTCGCTTCGCTTCGCTTCGCTTCGCTCGCCGCACTCACCTTTCCTGCCTCACAAACAACGCAGGTCATGTGTCCAGCTGTCCTGTTGTACTTGTTGTAAGTTGACACCTCACACATTTCATAATCGAGGAGACTGACTGCATCACCCATTTGTCCCCCATTTTGGAGCACGCTGACCCTCTGCCAGAGTCCCGATCCGTTGGGTAGGATAATCTTTGACACGGTATGGGGATCATCCTCTGAGTCCATGCTGGCTTGTTCCGCAAGCACGCCCCCGATCAAGGCGAAGCTCTGCTTCGGCCCAAAGTTCCGACCAGTCACTGTAAGGATGATATCCGCGCCGTCGTTAATTCTCGGGCAAGCCATTAACCCGTTCTCATCTAGAGGGCAACCCTCTATCGCCACGACGGTGGGCTTCATGAAAGTCAGTAAATTTTTCTCCCCGATCTGCCCTCCAGCCGTAACGGAGACGCTGAGCATCTCTCCCACGCCAGCCGGAAGCACGCACGTGAGCTCTCCATGAGGGTTACTGCTAGAATGGACGACATTGTCGCAAATTGTCCCGCCAATCTGTACAATGCTGCCTGAACTTCCGAAATTATTTCCTGTTATGGTAACGGTTACGTTCCCAATGGTCGGACAACCTTTTGTCGTCGAGCCGGAGTCCTCCCTACAACCTGCAATCGTACTAACCATAGGTGCCGCGTAAGTCAAGGTTGTTGGGGATGTTACAGAGAGCATCGGTCGATCGGGGTGTTGGACGACAATGGCATTGTTTTCTCCTACTCCCTCGGGAACCGTGCAAGTTATTGACGAGGAAGTTTTACTTCGAGGGGCGCACACAGTCCCACCCACAGTAACGATGAAATCGACGTTAGTGTCCAAGCCGGATCCCCTGACTACGATGACCGCCCCCCCTTCTGTGTTGACCACTGATGGTATATCGACGATGTTCACCTGTGGAGAGAAGCAGTGAGGGTTAGGGTTATTACTTTTTTCTCCCCCCTCCTCCCCAACGCCAAACTCACCTCAATACCCAGACAATCCTGATTAATCGGTCCACCCACATATTCGTCGTCCTCGCACATTTCGCATTTGGCAGACCCTGCCTTAGGAGCAACTTCATTAGCAGCGCAAGCTGAACATTCTGTTTCCCCCCTGGCGGCGTACGTGCCGATTTCACACGTTAAACACGTCGTATTCTGTGTATTTGGAATCATCCCCGCGCGGCACATGTCGCACTTGACAGACCCCGCTTTCTCTGCTACTGACCCCACGTCGCAAGAAGCGCACTCCGTACCACCCCCAGTGGAGTACTTGCCAGGTTGGCACTGAACGCAGTCATTTACGGGATTCACGCCCCCTTCCGAGTTTCCATAGCGACCCGACGGGCAATCTGAACACTGAGTCGACCTCGTTTCCTTACTAAACTTTCCAGCTTCGCAATTGGTGCAAGAGGTTGCCGCACTTTCAGAGCTGCTCTTGCCAACCTCGCATTCCGTGCAGGTCTGGGAGCCGTCAGAGTCGGAGTAGGATCCGGGGAGACAGTCCTCGCAACCGCTCTCCGGGTTCTTACTGGCGGTGCCCGCAAGGCACATCGTGCAGTCCGAAACGCTCGTGGCTATCGATCCCGCCGTGGATTCTCCGAGAGGACATCTTCCGCAATCGTCTGAAGAAGTCAGTGCTGTGCCAGTCCCGTAAGTCCCCGTTGGGCACATTCTGCAATTGTCAACGCTGTCATCCCTGTAGTATCCAAGTTCACAGGGAGAACAAGTCCAACTCCGAATCTTCCCACCATTGTTGATGCTTTCGGACGTGAAGCCTGCACTTTCGAGATCTGGGTTGTTGGAAGTTTCCGTCCTTATGGCCAGGATTTCCTTGGGTGCAGAGGAAGTTTCGCGAGCGTGACCTTCGGAACAAGTAGAAACGCTTATCTGCGGCTTTACATCCGACACGCTGGTCGACTTGTCAAGCACGCAGAGGTCGCGGTGGTTGGTGAGAGTCAAACCGCCAGAATTAAGGCGGCAACCGGTCATAGTGAGAGTGGACCCAGGGGCAGGATCACTGCTGGCCGGCACGGCTATGAAGGTTGCCGTTGCACCGGAGGACGCTCCCCCTCCAACCAAGATGCTACCCCATCTTCCACCTTCGAATCCTTCGTTATCGATGAGATCGCAGTGGCTGAGGGTGGCTATGCTGCCGTCCAAGAGGGATAGCACCGAGCCCCCGTAGCTTGAGGCTACATTTAGATTGAAGTTGACCATAGTAAGAGTGACCCTTGCGTTTTGTGCTCTGATGACGCCAAATTTGGTCTTGAAACCTTCAAAGTTAAGCAACCTTAGCGTCAAAGACGCCTGCCCCCCAGTGCTCATTACGGTAAAAACTGCGTTGGCCGGGTCAGCGGCATCGCCGTGAAAGAGGGTTCCAGATGCAGGGGACAGCTTGACGTCCTCGTTACTTCCTGTCAACGTAAGGTCCATGAACGTGTCACCCCCCTCACTGCGGCTGAGGAAGTTGAGCTTGTCATAGCCATCCGAGAATGCGTCCACAGTGCTGTCATCCTTCAAGCCAATGGAAGGTAGATCTGTCTCAATCGAAAGGGCTGAGAGGGGGTGGGGATTAAGGCTTGAACGTAAGTATTTTGACGAAAAAAAAGCCGCAGAAAATACGGAAAGTGCACTCACCGATACTACCACTGCACATACAATCCAATGCAGCGTTCCAATCCACGGTTGTTTGAATAACTGTCGCTGGGCAAGTCTCAGAAGCGGCACTGAACATGGGCAAGAAGAGCACTAGAAGAAGCACAACACGACTGAGGCATGCAGAGGAACGGGGAAACCCCATCTTCCACTAGTATTTTAGTCGATACCTCCAAATGGTAAGATAATCCTTAATGATGGGCTGTGGAAAAGTCAGAACCCAGGAAGAAGAAAGAGACCCCAAGAGCCCTCCCACGTTTTACCAAACAAAAAGTTAACAAAAACACTTATATTGTCTCCCCCCCCCCCTCCCCCCCCCCTCCTCCTCTCAAGCATCTTCCGGTGGTTTGTTAGTAAAGACTCCCGCCGAGTCCTTCTTGAGTCCCCCTCCTAGTTTTTGCGTTCCTCCCGTCCCCACGCTCGCTAGTGTATCCTCCTCTGTTTCTTCCCCCCCGTGTTCCGCCTTTGCCGTCTCCTGTTCTCTGAGTCCTTCCCCTAGTTCAACCTTAACCTTCTCCTTCTTCTTCTCCAACACGACCACGTCGTCAACGTCGATGTCGATATTCTTGGATTCTCCCTCCTCTTCAACGCCCCCTTCACCCGACGAGGACGAACCCCCCTCCTCCCCCCCCCCCTCAGAACCCTCCCCTAGTATCTGCTTCCTGAAGGTCTCCAATATACCCTTAACCTCCTCCTCGTCCGCTCCAACGGCCTTCAGTACCTCTCCCCCGAACGGCAGCGTCAGCAGCTTCGTCTCCTCCGGTACAATCGGTACCATGGCCTTTACGTCTAGTACGTTCGTGAGCCTTTTCTGGTGCTCTGCGTTTGTGGCCCTGGCGAATATGGCCATGTCAGGGTACTCCCTCCTGAGTGCGATAACGCACCTGTTCGTAGCCGTAGCGTCCGCAATAGTTATGACGACGGCCTTGGCCTTACCTACGTTGAAAGCCTTGCAGGTCTCCGACCTCGTTGAGTCCCCGTAGAACACAGGGAGGCCCCGGTTCCTGGCCTGGATGGCCTTCTTGGGGTCGAGCTCGATGCCGATGAAGCGCTGGAACTTCATGTCGAGTAGGTCGCATACCAGCTTCCCCACAACCCCGTAACCGACCACGACTACAAAGTCGTCCGAACCCTTGATCTCCTTAGCCTCCTGGTCCTCCCCCAAGTAGTGGTCGGCCCCCGTCTGCTCCTCGAGTTTCTGTGCAATCTTTTCGCTTACCCCCGCCATCATCGGCGTCACCGCCATCGTAAGCGCGACGCTCGTTAGGAATAGTTTCGTCGTGTTAGGGTCAAGTATCCCCAGGGACTTGGCTAACCCGAATGCCACGAAGGCAAACTCACCCCCCTGGCTTAGTAGGAAGCCTGTCTGGACGCCGTTTGCTGGGCTGATCCCGAAGGCCCCGGCAAGGGCAATGATGATCCCAGCCTTGACAGCGACGATCCCTGCAACCATTCCCGCGATGAGTTTGAATTTACTAATCAGTAATATAATATCAATCTCAAACCCCACAGTCAAGAAGAAAAGTCCCAGCAGCACCCCCCTAAACGGCGCAACATCCGCCTCAATCTGGTACCTATACTTAGTCTCGCTAAGCAGCACCCCCGCAAGGAACGCTCCAAGTGTGTTGGATAGTCCTAGTCCCTCCGTCAAGAAGCTCATGCTTAATACCGTCAATAGCGTAACCCCTAAAAACGCCTCCTGGTTCTTGGCTGACGCGACCCCGTCGAATAACGGGTTCAACACGAACCTACCCACGAACGCAATACCACCTAATGCCATGGCTGCTTTAACTACCGCAGATGTTAGCGCTTTTGCCATGCCTGACGCTCCACCCGCTAGGAGGGGGATGGCTACTAGGAGAGGTACGACGGCTAGGTCTTGGAAGAGAAGGACGCCGAAGGAGGCTTTCCCGAACCGCGTACCTAGGTTCGACTTCTCCTTCAGTAGTTGGAGTACGAATGCTGAGCTAGAGAGTGCGAGGCCACCTGAGAGTGTAACGATGGCGTTGTTTTGTAGTGTGGTGAAACGCTTGAAGAGGAGGGCGAATGTTAAGGCTGTTAGGGAGAACTGGGAACCGCCGAGGGCGAAGACGTCCTTCTTCATGGAACGGAGACGGTCGGTTGATAACTCTATACCCATCTCAAACAGGAAGAATACTATGCCTGTGTGTGTGGGGGGGGGGGGGAGGGGAGGGGGGGTTAGGAGGAATGAAGGTATCGATGCAAGTGAGTGTTTACTTCCTTTCGTCTTTGTCATTGTTTGTCTATCTTGTCTATCTTATATCTCGATCAATCTTCTCTCTCTCCCCCCCCCCCCTTCCTTCCTTACCTAGTTCCGCCAGTATCTCCGTATTATGTACGCTCTTAATAAGTCCCGCCACATTCGGTCCAATAACCGTCCCCGCCGCCAAGTACCCCAGAACCGGGCTCATCCCTGCCTTTTTCGACAGCGTTGGTACAAGCGCGGTAGCGGCGAGGATTAGGACGGTGTCTTTTTTAGTACCTTCCATGAAGGTGTTTAACTCGGTTAGGGCTGAACGCATGTTGGAGATTAAAGGGGAGGATGGGAGGGGGGGGAGTTTTGGGGGGGAGATGTGGGCGAGGTGGAGGGGGGAGGTGGAGGAGGAGAAAGGGGAGGGGAGAGGGGAGGGACGGGACAGTAACTTTGACGAGAAGGTTGAGGTGGAGGACGCGAGAGTCGAGAGGGGGTTGTTGGAGGTGGCAGAGTTGAGGGAAGAGGCTGCGTTGCCTGTTACTATGGCTAGGAGGAAGGCTGCTGATATTTTGATTACTGCGGACTTTTTTCTGAACCAGCGGAGTATTCTGATTCTCCTTGAGGTGTTCTGTTGTTTGTGTTGTTGTGCTGAGTCGTAATTGTTATCGTCGTTGAGTAGTTGTGCGTCGTTAATAGTTGTTGCTAATAGTTTATGTCTGTTGTTGTAAGTTGTTTGTGGTTGTGTTTGTGGTGCCACAATGTGTTGATAGCTGTGCTGACATCTATGCTGACATGTGTGTTGATGGTTGTGTTGATATTTATATTGAGGCTGGGTTTGTAGTAGATTGAGGCTCGTTGTTGTTGTTGTTGTTGTTGTTGTGGCTAAATTCCTTTTTGTCTTGATAGTATATTTCTTGTGATCTCTATGTGAGTAGGTGTACGAGGTGTAGGCGTATGTGTAGGATGTATTTATAAGAGCTAGGAATATAAGCAGAATATTTATAATCATGCTGGCTGGCTATTGGGTCCCTATGATAGAGGAGAGTAGAGTGTTAGCTCTAGAAGGAGAGTAGATAGAAGGAGAGTAGACAGAAGGAGAGTAGAAGTAGGGGATTGAGAAGGAGATTGAGAAGGAGGAGGAGAAGAATGAGGTCGAGATTGGGAGGAGGACTCTTTAGAACACTTCAAAGACTCTTACGGGAGGAGAAGAAGGAAGACGAAGGCTTTAAAGGAAGGATATGAAGGAAGGCTCTGAAGGAATGCTTTGAAATAGGGCTTAAAAAGAGGTGTTAAAGATGAATGATCGAGATGAGGAATGATGCCTTCTTATTCTAATTAGCTTTGTGGAGAGATTGGAGAGATTGAAGCTATTCAGAAGCTATTATATGAGTATTAAGATTGCTATTACGATATCCAAGCACTATACAATGCACTATAAGATTAATTCAGCAAAAAAATGATGAGATAAATCAGGGACTGATGTGTGGGGTGGGGAGTGGTGAAGCTGGTTTCTCCTTTCTGTTCTGTTCTCTTTCCTTTTTCTGTTCTTTCTCTCATGAGACATCTTTGCTTATAACAGTTTACAAATAAGCGCAAGCGCTTGCCTTGAGCCTGCGGCCCTAAAACAGGATGAGCGCTGCGTAAAGGAAGATATTTCAATGCCATTTAATACAATAAAACTGCTGCTTTCAGATCAATTTCTTCGTCTTATGCCTCCCAGCACTTCCTTCTCTGCGTCCTTGGTCCTCAAGATCCTCACAATCTTCAACCCCTCCTCCTTCTCATCCTCCGGCAACTTGTCAAAGGCCCCTTTAAGGTCGTCCCTCGCTCTCGCGTACTCAGCCGCCACCGCTAAGTACTCGTCTGACGTCATGTCGCCCTTGCTCGACGCTAGAATTCTGGGTATCTCACGGAGTCTCAAAGCCGCTGCCGGCGCAATCGTCGATAGCTTAGAATTTTCGACGAGCGCGGAGACAGAACGTGTCAAATCAGACCTGTCTATCACCCCCAACCCTTGGCCTTTAACGCCCCTACCGATCCTCTCCAACTTGCTAAGCGTCGACACCTCCTCAGCGCTAACCTTCATCATACCCTCCATCGACGACGTCTGCTCTGCCAGCTGTAAGATCATCGCTGCCGGAGTGTACGTCACCCCAGACAGGTTGATTGTCTCCCTGCTGCTGTCGACGACAACCACAGGCGTGCCTTCTACACTCAGAGAGGAGACATCGATCGCGGCGTAGGAAGGAAGTGAGCTGCAGGATATTGTCGTCAGGGTTGAGAGTGTCGAAATGAAAACGCGACGGTGCAACTGCTGCCTAGGGAGCGAGCTGCTGTGATAGCCGCGCGTGGTAGTTAAAAGGAGGATGAGCGTGAAAATGAGTAGATATTGGACCATCATTCAATAATTACTACCCTCGTCGTGTGCTGGTGAAAGGGAAGTCCTTGAAACTTAGTAAAGATCTGAGACGGAGTGAGTGAGCTACCGAGGCGTGTTTCAACAGAGACGATGAAGTGAACGACAGGGGTTCCGAGCCAACGCTGAGTGTCTTTTGCCTTGCTTTGAAAAGTCTCTTTTACTCATTTTTCTGCTTTTTCTCCTTCTAAACAAGTTGACGCATCAGAAGCATCGCAATCAGCCCAATCCACCCCAATCTACCCCAATCCACCCCACCTCTCGCTCAAATAAGCCAGAAATTGCCATAAGCTCCAATCCATCGTCTTCCCCCCCCCCACGCCCTCCGCTATTTCCCAACAAATTCCCCAAATTCAAACATACACACACACAAACACACAACAATATGACGCAATCAAACACCACAACCACCACAACCATCCTAGATCCACCAACGCTACTCCCGTTCCTACATAACCCACCCTCTACTTTGCCAATATCACCATCGCTCACATCATGTCTCAATACGTTTAAAACGCTGATAGACGGAGAACAAGAAACAACAACAACAACCACCCCAACCGGCTCCGATGAATACAAGAACCACATAAACAACCTTTCACTACTCATCTCCCTAACAGGCCATCCCTCCCCAACCTCCCTGGCTTCAACCATCACCAAGTCCTACCTTACGCACTCCCTGACCCTCCGCCAGTCACAGCAGAACGACGACGAGGAGGACCACGACTTCTTCACCCTCTCCTTCCTCTCCAGGGTCTGGAACTATGCCATCCGTTGCAGGGAGGACAGCGGGAAGATTGTCAAAATGTGGGTAGACGGCGCTATCCCCGACACCCCCACCTCGGAGAACCCCAGGGAGACTGGCGAGAAGGTCCTGGGCCCCGCGCCCAACTTCTGCCTCAAGCTCTTCAAGCTCCTCTCCCTCCCCTCCGGTCGTTCCTTAACCCCAATTGAGGCCTCCAAGATCCTCTCCTCCTACCCCCCCTCCACCCTCCCCTGCCCCAACTACACCTCCCCCATGGAGCAAAGCCACCGCTCAACCCTCGAGTCCGTAATCATCTCCGGTCTCCCCCCCTCATCCCTCCCCTTCTCAACAGTCTCAAACAGGACCTTCTCAACCACATTCATATCCTCACTCCTTGCAGGGGAACCTCTACAACCCCCAAACAACAGGCAGGACATAGACGGATACGTGCAGAACGTTAGGGACCCGGTTGAAATTATGGCTGCCGGAGTTTTCCTAGGGAGGTGAGAGGGAAAAAGGAGAAGGGAATAGGTTAACACTGAATCCCCCCCCCACACCCCCCCACCCCCCCCCAACCCCCCCCATCCCCCCCCAACCCCCCCCACCCACCCCCATCCCCCCTCCCCCATAGGTGCGGCGGAGACCTCGGTCCCTACATCCTCAACCAGAATCTCTCCCAAAAGCTAATTTCATCCGCCAACTCCATGGATGCCTTGTCCATCCTAGTGAGCAACCCCCTCCCCCCCCTCCCCCTCCGGAGGCTCCTCGACTACCTCGCATCCGCCTTGTACCTCAGCGGCAACTACACCATGTCCCTCCACGACCTCACCCTCTTCTCCCACCTTTACGTGCACTCCGAGCAGCTCGACTCCAAGGAGATCTGGGCTGCGTACGAGAGGGGGGAAAGGGAGGTCGGGGACGTCCCCACCTGGATGATCGAGGCCGCCAGGGTTCGCACCGCCGTCGGTGGCCTCGACGGCGTCTCCGGCTTCAGCTGCGTCGGCAGGCTCTGCACCTGGCTCTCCATCCCGGTAGGCGCAGTCCTTAGCCCACCGGCCATCAGACTCACCATCGAGAGCAGCGTGCACCTTACGCCGCAGACGCTTAAGGAATTCAACAACCTGCTGAACACACTAGTATCGGCAGACGTCAGCGTGTTCCGTCGCGTGTTCACACTCCCAGGGAGGCAGTTCCTACAGATCAGCCACCTACCCTCCCCCAGCTACATTCTCAACAGGGTAGCGACGACAGGGGAGAAGGGGGGCGTCTACGTCGACGCCGCCAGGAGGGTGTTGATGGGACGGACGTCCGAGGAGGCCGAGAAGGTCTGGCTTATGCCCGTGATCTGCATGGGACCGGGGTCCCAGGCTGCCGGGAGGGACGTTGAGGAACTCCTCAAGATCACAGCAGGAGTCATCATATCGACACCGACGACGCCTCCGAACTACGAGCTTCTTACTCGGGCCCTGGCGGCGATAAGTCTGGCTGTTAAGTTCCTGCGAGTCCACCACAACGACAGGCTCCCTACCCTCGTTAAGGAGCTCTTCGAGCAGAGGAGGTTCGTAGACAGCATGACCAGCATGATGACGTTCGCCGTAACCACAGGTATCGAGGGATGGGAGCGAATGAAGGCGACCTCAAGCCCCCCAGGTTCAGGCCTCTGGGGTATCCAAACCTCGACAAACGGGAACGCTGGTATTGCAACACTAACTACACCACAGACGTACCTACCGCTAGGCGTTATGGGGTCGTCATCACAAGAAACGGTCCTCAACGCGCAGGCAGTTGTGAGGTCATCCCTAGCCCTGGCTGTCGAGCTTGACCGTGCATACCCTGTCCTCGAGAAGGCCTGCGGTGCAAGACCTGGGTGCAAGGGCGAGGCTACGTACACGTACTCATCTAACCCGCTACTACCACCCCCCACGGCGGGGGTCGGGGGGGGGGAGGGGGCGAGGACGACGATTAGGTACGTTATGGAGTACGCGAAGATCACGGGAACGGAGTGGGACTTTGGGGCGGGGGAAGACGCGTGGGTATGCTTGAGGAGGGCGGGGGGAAGGTGGGGGGAGGAACAAGAGGCTAAGGAAGCATTCGCGAGGACTATTGGGAGGGGGGGAGAGGGGGAAAGGAGGAGAGCACTAGAGTGGCTACAGGGGGAAATTAGGGCCGGGAAAGGAACGGGGGAAGGACTACTTAAAGACGAGGGGGTTAGGGAGGGACTTAAAGGTGTGCTGAAGGAGGGGACGGTTAAAGCTAAGGTCAAGGTCGTCCAGGCGCTGGCTGGGGGAATGTCGGCGGGGGGTTTAACGACAATGGGGGGGGAAGGGGTAGGAGAAGACCTCTGGGACGTGCTGGGGAAAATCGCGATAGAGAACAAGGGGACGAGAAGGGAAAGAGCGACGCCGAACAGCGAGACGGAAGAGGTGGAAAGGGAGAGGATGGAAATGGAACTACTCGGAGGTATCATCAACATGGCGGGACTTGAAGTTCACGGGAGGATCAAGGACAAGGGAAAAGGGACTGAACTACCCAAGGGACTAAAGGAACTACTGGGGGACAAGGCCAACTGGTCCTACTGGACACACAAGCTCTTCTACTACAACCCCCACCTCCTCAAGTCCACCCCTGACGGCTTCGGCACTGTCCTAGCCATCTGCAGCTCCCTAGGTTGGGACGAACTTACACTACCACAGTCGCTAGATAACGAGGACCTTACATCGTACATAGCTCCCAACCCACACGGCGCGGGCATGGCGGCGGAGGCGGACCAGGAGGAGTTCGACGACGAGCTTCTCCGGGACGTGAGCTTCGCGCTTAGAGGGGCGGCGGACGAGGAGAGGGGCTCGGCCGTGGAAACGGTAAGGAGGGAACAAGCGATCAGGAAACTAGCCAAGGTTGAAAGGGAGGGGGTCATAGGGTACAGGAGGCTGGTCGAGATCTGCGTGATCGAGGGGGTGATACCGAACGACGACGGCGTACTCGTTAAGGAGATAGTCCGCCACATCTGCGGGATCCTCGCAAGGGAGGGACAAGGTGGGGGATGGGCCTTCCCAACGAACCCTAAACACGGGACCATCGTTGACCCGAACAAGTGGGACTTAGCGGCGGTAGGAGGAACGAACAGGAACTCGGGGAGGGGAGGATACCAGAGCGCCCTGGTATCCGTGGAGCTCGCGGACGCACTCGTCGGGATGATCTGGCAACTCACTACCAGGGGAAGGGGGGCTGCCGGGGAGGGGGAGTGGGGGGACATCGCACACCTTATAGAGAAGGGTTGCAGGAGCGTCTTCAGGGACACGGCTATCCCTGAACTTGCCATCTACGACAAGGACAAGGGGAAGGCAAGGGGTAAGGCGAGGGGGGTCGCAGTAATGGTCAGGGTTAGGCTCCTCACGGCGGCCATCATGGTGGCGAGGGAACACAAGGGGGAGGCGGAGAGGGCGAGGATGCTGGAGGTCTGCACAGGGGTAATAAGCGAGGTCCACAGGCTCTCGGGTTCAAAGCAGGCAAGGTGGGGGGGGGGAGGAAGGGGGGGGGAGGGGGAAGAGAAGAAGGACGGCCAGGCGGCGGACGAGGGGGAGGAGGAAAGGAGCCTGCTGGTAAAGACGGCGGTTTCGCTGGCCACGGCACTGATGCCGGGGAAGGGGGAGGAGGGAGGTTACGCGAGAACGTACGGGGAGACGATAAGGAGGGGGGGGACGGTCGGCATGGTCATCGAACACATCAACGAGGCGACGGAGGGAGCGGGGGAACACCAGGGGGCGGGGGGGGTGGGACTGCTCCAGATAGGGGTGGCGTTCCTACTGAGCCTGGCGGGGATCAAGGGGGGGCCAAACGTCATCAGAGAGGGGGGGGGAGTCAAGGGCCTGGGGGGACTCAAGGTCTTCAGGAGGAAGGTGGAGGAGTGGGGGAGGTCCAAGGGGCCCCTGCGGAGGAGGGGCTACGTCAGGGTCGGGGACGGGGAGGGGGGGAGAGGGGAGTGGGAGGTCGACGCTGTCCACGTCTGCTGGTGCCAGGCTCTGAGGATCGTGGAGTGCGTGGCGAGGGGGGGGGGGGGGGG
>BRYA01000389.1:1061-16954 GCA_030267965.1 Triparma columacea
GTCTGTGAATTCAAAGGGCAGCGTAGTTTGAGTTTGGTTGACACCCTTCTTCTTTCCATCGCCATTCGTACAATCCTTCTTGCTTCCCTTCTTTTTCGTTTTCTCGACGGGATCCACATCCACGGCCTTGTCTTCACTGCAATCATCGTCCATGGGGTCCTCATCGATGTCGATTATTCTTCTACTACAACTTCTGCTCCTACGTCCCACGGGAGGCGCGTCATTTTGCTTCTTCTCCTCCTCCTCCACGACGCTCATGTCCTCAAGGTCAAATGCCTTCTCCTGAAGGTCAAGTGCCATCTTCTCATCAAAATCCGAATCCACCTCTTCGTAGATTACCTTGCCCTTCCGCCGCCCCCGAGTGCTCCGACGACCATTAGCCGCGCTGATCTTGCTCTCTTCGATGGCCTTCTCCATTTCGTGGTCCTCGATGATCTTCTCGAGTTCCGCTTTCGAGGGCTCCTTCTCTTTCACCTCCTTCTTCTCCTTCTTGGTCATCTTTGGGGTCGGCTTCTTCTTTGGTGCCGACTTTTTCTTTGATGCCGGCTTCATCTTCTTCTTCTTCTCCTCGTCGTCGTCATCGTCATTGTCGTCATTGACTATCATAGTTTCAAGGGTATTCTCTTCCTCCTCATCAACATGACCATCACCCTGTTGGTTGAACTCCTCTACACTGTCGCTGTCGTTGTCGAAGAGTTCTTCCTTCCTGTGATCCTTCCTTCCATTCTTCTTTCCATTCTTCTTGACCGTGTTGTCCTCTGTTGTTGTTGTTGTTTTGTTCCTCATTTTATTCCTCCCCGATTTGATGTTCCGTTTGATGTCCCCCCCTGGGTTCATTTTTGAGTAATTTCCCTCATGTTGTGTTTGCGTTTGTGTTTTTATTGTATCTACATCCATTTCATCCTGCATTAATGTTGACGAAGAGGGAGAACTGGACGAATCTTTGATCTTCCGTCTCTTCTTTTCGGCGGCGATGCCCAAATTTGTGCCTTTACCGTCATCTACAACAATGGGAGCATCAGGATTCTTTCCTCTAGTGGGACGTGGTTTTTTCCTGCCTTTGTTGTCATTACTGCTGTTGAACAGACTACCTAGTCCCTCCTTCATAGTTTTTGGTCTCCACTCTCCTTTCCACCCACCCCCCCCCCCCACCCCCAGAAGATCAGAAGACCAGACCAGATGATCGATCAGATGTCACAAAATGAGGGCAATAATGAGGGCAATGATAAGGCGCCTAGGGTTCACTATTCTATTACTAGCAAGATATCCGGTTTTTACGAAATTACCCGCTTTTTCCCTTTCTTCTCCACCCCCCACTCGTGCTTCTCCCAATCCCGCCAGAACTCCATCCTCCTGTACCCGTCATCCCCGCCGATCTTCCCCTTCTTCCGCTCCATTCCTGCCCTCTTGTAAATCTCCTCATTCACCTTGTTCCGGCGATCCTCCTACAAAGAGCGAATTGAACCGCGTGGAAAGGGTTGTGTGGAGAGTTTTGTGTTAGTTCTTGAAACCGTATGTATGTGTTGCATTTGATTACATTTGCGCATTCTCACCTCCTCCCCCCAGAAGCCCCCCATAACACCAATCTCCCTGGTGTACTGCCATTGCAAGTCCCCCAGGTAGTGGGTGTCCTCGACCCTCCTGCCGCTGCGGTGAACGAAGCGAGTTGCGAGAAGGAGGTGGTTGCGTTAATGTTATGGCTTCAATGTTCCTCTTCTCGACGCTCTTTCACTTCTTGCACGTTCTCACCTCGGTCCCATACCCTCATAGTCACTCTGGGCCTCTCTCGCCCTCTCTTCCTTCCCAACCTCGCCCCATCCCTTTAAAGCAATCTCGGCGATCGTCCGACCCTGCACCTCAAACAATGGGAACGGAACTACAGAATGAGGTAGCCCTACGAAACTTAGATTAGGGTGTTCGGGGTGCCAAATCTGCAAAGAGTGAAGCGGGTTGCGGAAAGGGTTGCGTCAATGGATTGTGTGGTCATGTCGAGGGAGGTAGGGCGAGGATTTAGAACGGAGGCACAGGATGTGGTTGCTGTTGAAATTCAAAGCAGCGTTTCCCAAGCAGCGTTGTCACAATGCTGCTTCACTTTTTGGCATTCTCACCTGCTTGTAAAGAGGCCCCACCCTCCTCTCCCCCTTCTCAAACTTAACACCCACCTCCGGAGACAAGAACTTGAAGCTGTAATCGTACCCGGTGCAGAAAATAACCATGTCAACGTCGTTTAGAACCCGACCGTCCTCCAGCAGTATCCCCTGGGTGGAGGTTGAGTCCATTCCCACCGTCCCCCCCACTACCTCGACCTTCTCCTTACCAGGCCACCCCTCCACTGCGGCACCCCTCTCACTCACGTAAACCTTCTTGGCAGCCATACTTATCTCCCTGGCGATGTCTGTACCGCTCGCCCTCCCCCCTATACACAACACAGTCTTGCCCCTCCATTTATGATCATCCCCGCTATCATACTCGATCGAGTGCATGGAAACGTAGGTAGAGGACAGGCACTGCAGGGAAGGTGGCACAGAAGGGGCTTCATAGTGACCGTTGCAAATAACGACATGGTCGTACACAGCAGAGGTGGGAGAAGAGGAGTTTGGCGAGGTTGTCTCGACGACGACCTTAGTGGGGGACGAGGACATGTCGAACTTTATGTTGTCAACCTCGCAATTCAACCTTATGTATTTGTTTAGACCCATGTGTTGAGAGTAAGACTTCAGGTAATCACCAACCTCTGAGTGGGTTATGTAAGAACGGCCCTCAGCACTAGGAAGACGGTTCCATGGGTAGGAAGGAAAAGACATTACCTCGCGGGGGAGGTTTGTGCGGAGAGACTTGTACATCGGGAGCGTCTTGGTGGTAGTGGGGTGGGAGGTGGTGGCAGAGTTGATCCGCTCATTGTAATCCCAGACCCCACCGACGGTCCCGTATTTCTCAAATACGTCAATATCAAAAGTATTCGTCCCATTATCGTTATTATCCCCCCTATTCTTGTATCCAGCAGCTTTAAATGCGTCCAAAAAGCCCTTGCAAGTCGCAATACCAGCAGCACCGGATCCAACCACACCTACTCGGACATGTCGTGACGCTTGAAGTGCTGTAGGCGACATAAACCAGAAATTACGTTGCGGTGCGAAAGAGAGCGTGGCGTGGAGATACAGGAGAAGGAGAACAGAAGAGAACATGAGTGGAGTCAGGGTTGACGAGATTGCAAGTCCAATTGAGTTTTGAGATTACGCAATTGCATAATGATATCATAGTGTAAGGGTAGTATGTATAATCAGTCCTCGCGATCTCAAATATTATACCTCCAAACTCGCGAGGGAAAAAGTTATTGCGGTGTAAACTCAGACCCATTTCATTTGACGATGATATTGATCGTGTTATTCCTTTAATTTTTCTAATCATTAATAACAATCATATTTAAAATTCAACATATGCTTTTTGTTATGAACGAAGGGTATCGAAAAAATCGTTAAGAACTTCTTTCCATAGTAATTTTTTTCATGATGGTATCTCTATTTGTAAATAATAATCCATAAAATGATGATAAATCAATCTTAAATTTAAAATTTGGTCGGTTTTCGAAATTAAAATTATTGAAAAGAATGTTGTGTTCCAGATAAAGTACAAATGATATAAATCATGATTCATTAGAATATTAATATACTTATTAAAGAAAAATAATATTCGGAATGAGGTGAATTTTTTCTAAATTTTTTTTCATTTTTTGTGGCTAATTTCTGACTTTTAAAGTCCTTGTGTTGGTATTTTCATTGCACCCAATGCTCAAATCAATAGTTCGACTGTGTATTCTACTGAGTGTGGTTGCTGTCTCTTCATCCTTCAATTTGTTCAAGCTCCGGTTGCCAGGTCGCCTACTTTCCTCTTGCATGTCCTCCGCCCCTACTTCCCGTCGTGCTTCCCGTGTGGTCTCCTATGGCTCGATAAATCCCAACCCTGGTCCTCGCCGGGCCTCGTCCTTATCCTCGCCATTATCCCGTCGAACACATTCACTGCATTCTCAACCCAAGGACGAAGCTGAGGATTTTGCGAAGAAAGCTGCCTGGAATGCAGCGGAGCTTGCTGGCAACATTGTGTCGGCAGTGTCCAAAGACTCTTCCCCTCCATCCCCAACATCCATCGAACCCCCCCCCACCTTTGCTGATGCGATCTCCTGCCTTCGAGAGGACTACGATGCTTCCTATTTTCTCTCCGGGAAGCTCATAAATGATAACCTCTACGCCCCGGACTGCACTTTTGCTGATCCTTTTGCCTCCTTTGACGGCCGAGACAGATTCATCTCAAACCTGTCCAACCTTGCTCTCTTCGTAAAAGATTACAAGACGAAGGTGATCGACTTCGACATTGACGAAGATACCAAAACAGTGTTTGTCAACGTTCTGGTCAAGCTCGTTCTCAATCTTCCATGGCGGCCTCGGTTGTCGTGGGTGTGGGGTGTGGAGGTGAGAATGAGGAGGAGCAGTGTGATGGCAAGCAAAAAAAACCAACCAACCCACACCACCGCTCGCATCCAACCTACTGGTCAATCACCACCGCCCAGCACAAGTTCACCCCCTCCCCGCCTTTCCAAGTCACCACTCATACCGAGAGCTGGTCTGTTTCGGCTCTGGATGGCGTCAAACAAATTTTCAGGCCTGGCAGACCTACTAAAAATGAATCACGTTAAAATTTAGTACAGCCAAAATCGAGCCTTTTTACGATTGTCCGACCACACTCCTACTGCTACCGCCGCCCTTCACTGCTCCTTCTCACTCGAACCTTCCCCTCACAACAACCTAAGCAACCTCCCTCTCCCCCTTTCCCTCGTCCTCCTCCTTCGCCGCCCCAAATCCGGTGAATTCCTCGAGGCTCACGAATTCCACCTTCCCTGCTTCTATAGCAACGTCCTCTTCTTCCCCCTTCCACTCCCCGAGGAAGTCCTCGAGGTTCTTGTCCCCCTTGAGGACGATGGGTGGCCTATCCCCCCTGGCCGCCGCTCCGTCTACGAAGACGCAGTTGATATTCTCGTCGGAGGGTGCGATGTAGAAGGACTCCATGAGGAGCTGTTCGGTGATGGCCCGAAGGCCCCTGGCGCCGGTTCCGCGGCTGTGCGCCGTCTTAGCTATTTCCTGTAGCCCCCCCTCGGTGACATGGAATTCAATGTTGTTTAGCTGGAAGAGGTAGCTGTACTGCTTCATCAAGGAGTTCTTGGGCTGTGTCATTACTTGGACGAGGGCCTCTTCATCCAAGGTCTTGGTCGACGAGATGACTGGGAACCTCCCGGTGAACTCAGGGATCAGTCCATAGCTGTTCAAATCTTGCGGGACGGTCTTCTCGAAGAAGTTGCTCAAGGTCTTCTGGTCCTTCAAGTCCTTCCTCATCTTTGCCCCGAAACCTATGCTCGCCTTCTCGAGTCTATTGTTAACGATCTGTTCTAGTCCCGAGAACGCCCCGCTGCAGATGAAGAGAATGTCCGTGGTGTCGATGTTAATGAAGTCCCCCCTCGGGTTTTTCCTCCCTCCCTCCTTTGGGACGTTTACGGTGGTGCCCTCGAGGATCTTGAGGAGGGCCTGCTGGACGCCCTCTCCGCTGACGTCCCTTGTTATGCTTATGTTCTCGCTCTTTCTGGAAATCTTGTCGATCTCGTCAATGAAGACGATCCCGACTTGGCACCTCTCCAGATCCTGCCCAGCCTCGAGGTAGAGCTTGTAGAGGACGCTCTCGACGTCCTCTCCGACGTAGCCTGCCTGTGTGAGGCAGGTGGCGTCACTGATGATCAGGGGGACGTCAACGAGCTTGGAGAGTGTCTTGGCCAGGAGGGTCTTTCCAGATCCGGTGGGACCGATTAGGATGACGTTGGACTTATCGATCGTGACCTCCGCGTCCTCGTCGAACTCTTCGATGTTCTCTTCGGCTGCTGCAGCCGCTGCAGCTGGGTCCATTGACATTGCCTCAGCCGCAGCCTGCGCTGCCTTGTCAGTCGCCCTCTGCTTGGACTCAGCCCGAGCCAGGACCCTCTTGTAGTGGTTGTGCACTGCCACGGACAGGGCAACCTTGACCTGCAGGGATTGGGGGGGGAGTGTGGTTGGGTTGGGGTTGGGAAGGAGGAGATTAAGGTGTTTTTGGTTGTTCCGCAGTATGTTCGTTTGGCAAGTGTTTGGCGACTGTTGGGATGGAGTCATATTGTGTGCGTCTACGTAGTGCATGTCGCATATCATATGGCAATCGACATAGTGGGATATCTCTTCATCAAAAAAAACGACATCACTTCATCCCCTTCCCATTGCGATGTATACGAATACCCCCAATCTCACCTTCTCCTGGCCAATAACATGCTCGTCCAGGGACTCCTTGAGCTCGTGTGGGGTCAGGAGGTTTATCTTTGGGAGGTTGGTTTTCTCCCCCTCCCCATGGTCACCAAGGACGGAGGGGAGGTTGACCCCAGCGTGCATGGGCATGTTGTTAGAGTTGGGGGGGGACATCGGGGGCTTGTTGTCGTTGTTGGCAAATGTGGTGGAGGCGCTGTCGCGGACAACAAACCAGCCATTGCAGGTGGCACAGTAAAAAGTATTCTAGGGCGTGAGTGGCGAAGCGAGGAGAGAAGCAAGGAGCGAAGTGATGACAAGATTGTGAGGGTAACGTAATTTTATGAGCATTTAGTAGCCGCTGCGTTCACTCGTTGATGCACCAAGTCGACAGCACGCCGCCAAGTCGACAGCATGCCACCAAGTCGACAGCACGCCCCCTCCTCCTTGTTGTTCTCACCTCAGCAACATCACTCTTGGTGTAAGAAAGGAAGCTCTGACACTTTGGACATTTAAAGCGGTGTGGAGGCCCCCCGCTGCTCCCACCAGGGGGAGGAGGCGGCCTCATCTTGGACATCGCCCTCCTGCTCCCAGCTGGCAGCGAGGCATATGATGTAGCCTTGGCGCATGGATCATCATTTATGACAGTGCAGGTAAGGGGCGCTGATATTGTAGTTGCAGATGATACTTTAGACAGCGAGGTAACCAGATTACGCTTTGCAATGAATCTTAACATGATCTGAGCGTGCATTTGGGGTGTTTTTGGGAAGAGAAGGGAGGGTGTGTCGGCAAGGAATTCTCATTGGGTATATTTGCCTTACACGGACATTGATACATACAGACAAAGCGGCTGAGGGATCAGTTTCATACTCACCTTATCTCAGTAGTTGGACAAGCGCTGAAGGAATGTGTGGATCTTCTTTGCTCAAATCTGGATCTGAAAAATTACCAGCACCTTCCTCCCTCTTTTCGTTTTCCACTTTCAAAAGCTTTTCAAGACTGGACCCGATTAAAGAATAAAAACCGATTTCTGGGCTTGGTGATTACAAATCTACAAAATTACGAATAAAGGCCGAAAAAGACAATAAGAATTGAGAAATTTCCCTGATCCCAAACCAAGCACAAGCACCTCTCGCCCACAATGGATGAGACCGACACCGAGACCGACTCCCTCACCGGCTGCCGCTACCATCCTACCTTCCTGTCCTCCACTGAGTCCCTGCGATCCCGCGCCTCCTCCCTCAATTACGAGTTTGAGTCTGGCAATCAGACCTGCAAGTCCACCAAGAAGGTGTCAAAAGCAACGTTCTCAATCCGCCGCTCCTCCCCTCCTCGCCAGGCCGACTACTACTGGGGCCAGCACTATGCCGACGTGATGCGTGCAGAGCCGATGCCCCCGTTCCTGCTTGACGTTCGCTCTGATATCATGAAGCTCCTCAACGTGCCAGATTTCAGCCCGATTACCGTGGAGCCGCCCGCCATCTCCTACGGCAAGGTGGGCGACAGCGTGCCCTCCCTGAACTCCTGCATCGTGAACCTCTACAACGGGGACGACAGTGTCGTCACGCCGCACCACGATGGGCAGGCCGGGAGCACGCCGGGTGCGCAGAAGGCGGTTGTCGCCGGCACATCCATCTACTCGCTCACCGCGTGCGACGAGGGCGCCGAGAGAAAGATCCAACTGTACGCGCCTCAACCGGGCTCGACGAAGCCAGGGAAGGTCGTGTACGAGAAAGAGCTTGCCAACGGGAGCCTCTTTGAGCTGCCGGCTGCCGCGAACGGGGCCTACAAGCACGGGATTCCCAAGGCTCCGAAGGGCGTTGTGGGTGCCAGGTACGCGTTCATCTTCCGAACGGTCGTGGAGGTGGAGATGTCGGTGCTGGAGGAGAGGAAGCGGGAGGGTGACAGGAAGCTCGCGGAGAAGGCTGGGAAGAGGGGAGGGGAGGGGGAGTCTGGGGGGGGGAAAAGGCCAAGGAAAGGAAAGAAAAGGGGTCCGACGTCTTTACGACAAGACAAACAAATGAATGTTGATTGAAAAAAAATACGTTGAGAAGGCAGACGAACTTTACTTTATCTATATCCCACACCTCGACCTCCTGCCACCTCACCGTACTCGCCCCCGTGTCTCCTACTTCTCTACATTCTAAAAACTCCATGCTTGGTCTCTCCAACCTCCTGCATGGCAGCTGTCAACGCCAGGCTCAGCACGTCCCTCGTATCCACCGGGTCGATGACACCGTCGTCCCAGATCCTCGCGGAGCTATAGTACGCGCTGCTCTCCTTCTCAAACTTCTCAATTGTCGGCGCCTTGAACTCCTCCTCCTCTGCCTCGCTCCACTCCCCGCCCTTGCCCTCAATGGCGGCCCTCTTAACGGTGGCCAGGACGCCAGCGGCCTGCTCACCGCCCATGACGGCGGTTTTGGCGTTGGGCCAAAGGAAGAGGAAGCGGGGGTCGTAACCCCGCCCGCTCATGCCGTAGTTTCCTGCCCCAAAGCTGTGTGGGGGGAGGAGCAAAGTGATGGCCCGGGGGGGGTTAGCAATAAGCCACGCTCTATTTCACACTTGAGAATGTTGGCCGTTTTATATTCCAGCCTGAGCAGAAGACCGTGTTCTACTCAGAACCCTTCCTGCGACTCGCTTCGCTCCTCGTTTGCCTGCCCCCCCCCCCCTGCTCGCCACTTACCTGTTTCCCAGGATGACAGTGATCTTTGGCACCTTGACCGTGCTCACCGCGTGCACGAGCTTCGCCCCATTCTTTGCAATCCCCTCCGCCTCAAATCTCTTCCCCACCATGAACCCGGTGATGTTCTGGAGGAACACAATGGGGATATTCCTCTGCCCGCAGAGCTCCACGAAGTGGCTACCCTTCAAACTGGCCTCGGAGAAGAGGATGCCGTTGTTGGCGACGATCCCGACCCTTTGGCCCTTGATCGTGGCGAACCCGGTGACGAGGGTGGTTCCGTAGTTCGCCTTGAACTCGTGGAAGCGGCTGCCGTCGACCACTCGGGCGATAATCTTGCGGACATCGAACGGCTTCTTGGGGTCGACTGGGATCACCCCAGGAAGCTCGGAGGTCGGGTAGAGGGGCTCGTCGTAGTCGACCTTGACGGCAGACGCATCCTCAACGGTGAAGTCCTTGACGAGTCTGATGAGCGATGCGAAGACGAGAATATTGGGTGAGAAGAGGGTAAAATATGGACGACGCCTCTCTGCCGCAAACTCATCCCTTCTCCACGACTTTGCTTCTCTTTGCTCCCCCCTCCCCACCACCCCCTCCCCTTACCTCCCGTTCTCCAAGTTCAAGTTCCCAACAATGTCCCTCGCGATCCTCAGCCCATGCTTCTCGTCGTTTGCGAGGTGGTCCGTGACCCCACTCATCTTGCTGTGAACGTCCCCCCCCCCCAGCTCCTCGCTCGTCACGTCCTCCCCGGTCGCCATCTTCACGAGGGGGGGACCGGCGAGGAAGATCGTTCCGTTGCCCTTGACGATCACGGTCTCGTCGCTCATGGCGGGGACGTAGGCACCACCGGCCGTGCAGCTCCCGAGGACGACGGCGACCTGGCTGATGCCCTTGGCGCTCATGTTGGCCTGGTTGTAGAAGATTCGGCCAAAGTGGTTGGCATCGGGGAAGACCTCATCCTGCATCGGGAGGAAGGCGCCGCCGGAGTCGACGAGGTATATACAGGGAAGGTTGTTCTTCAGGGCGATCTCTTGGGCGCGGAGGTGCTTCTTTACCGTGATGGGGAAGTAGGTGCCTCCCTTGACGGTTGGGTCGTTCGCAACGATCATGCAAAGCGTCTGGTTTATGCGCCCAATTCCTGTAACTACGCCTCCCGAAGGCACGTCAATTCCGGGGTAGAGGTTTGCGCCCGCGAGGGGTGAAAGCTCAAGGAAAGCGGATCCTGGGTCAAGGAGGTAGTCGATGCGCTCGCGGGGGAGCATCTGTGTTGAGCGAAACGATTGGCGAAGCAAATCGCGAATAAGGTCTCGTTAGTTGACCAGGAGGTATCGGTTTCCGAGGCTTGGGGCGTGCGAATTATCGTCTTTTTGGCTCCTGAGCTTCTCCTCTGTTCTCCTCCATTCTCACCTTCTCCCTTTTCCTTAGCCTCTCGACAGCCCCTTCCCCCCCGCCTTCTCTGACCTTGTCGAGCTTCCCGTTGAGCTCCTCAACCAGCTCCTTCATGAGCTTCTCGCTCTCCTCGACCTGTTTGCGGTCCATGAGCATGGCGATGGAGGAAGGGATCACCGGACCTACGGATGACTGGGGGAGGGTCACTCCGGCAAGGGAAAAGGGGCGAGATAGGGGAGAGGGAGTAAAAGCTCGGCGGGAAGAGAGCAGGGCCCGACGGGCGATGTTTGTTCCGAGCATTGTTTGAAGATTTGCGTAGTGATGGGGTAGAGTAATGTGTGTGAAGAGGTGATATGGGCGTCAACTGAGAGAGGATGAGGGAAGAAAGAGGGTTAGGAGGGATTCAAGGGCTATCGAGACGCATGTATGAATTATAAATGCAATACAAGCAACACAAGATATTAAAGTAAAGTACAATGGACAGATAGGCGGAAAACAGATGGCGTGAAGTCTCGACGTGCTGAGGGGAAGGTGGATAATCTCAACAGCCTTAAAAGTAACGGCATTAAAAGTTCCCCTCAAGCACGTCGAATACAAGTCAATGGCAATAAGTGCACCACAACCGCATCATTTCAACGTACAGTGCAATGAAGTAAGGCAATGAAATTTATAGGCAATCCGCAAGAAGTTAATGGAACCCAAATTGAAATTAAGATAAAGTTGAGCGCAAAACGAAAGATGATTTCACGCGATTGTCCAAAACGTTCTTATCATGCCCAGAGGCCGCACCTAGGGCGTCTTTGTCCTCTTGAAGCAAACCTTTAATGATTTATAAAGTGTTTGGCTCTCTTTGACTACGAACATCGCACTCACTGCGCGCAATCTTGACACATACGGGTCTCATGCATCTAAAAGCAACGACACACGCAAAACAAACGCCCAAAACGTTGTCTTGCTTTTCTCAACACCATCCCTCATCAAGGTGATGGGCACTTTCAGGGCACTGTCGCATGAACTTCACCAATAACTCACACATGAAATTCCTCGCCTTAGCCGCCCTGGCGTATACGCCAGTAGCGTTCTCTTTTACAATAAGTCCTTATGCTACCCTTCGTTCTCCCTTAAATCGCGTGGTTGGTAATTTACCTGAACCCCGACGCAAGTCTCTCCATCTTTGTACCGTAGATACAAGCAGTAGTGAGGAAGTGACGGAGAAAAGAGACGAACAGGAGTGGCTGACGGTTCTTAGCGCATTCGAGCTCTACAAGAGCGCGTTTGGGGATTTGAAGGTGAGTGAGACTGCACAGGCATCACTCGGAGATGGGTGATGGGGGATTCTGTTTTGTTCCTGTGATTGATACTGCGATGAAATATACCACATAAACACTATCTGATTGTGATATTTAATGAGTATGGCGGCGACACACGCAATGAAGAAACGCCAGTATGACAACTGACTGCCAATAGAGATTACAGGGCATCTGTATAAGAAACATTCACCTGTCTCTCCCCAACCTCCCGTCTCACCCAACCCCACCTCGCCCCCCAACCCCAACCCCTTTGCGGATGTCGCTTCGCCTCCCACTCAGGTCCCCTCCCGTTTCATAGTCCCCTCCATGGACCCTTGGCCCCCCTCAGCCTGGGGCATGAAGCTCGGCCTCCGCGTCGCCGGGATCCGATCCACCGGTCGTTTCGTCGCTAACCATGTAGAGCGCCGCGAACAGCTCGACGCCATGGGCTTCGTCTGGCGGCTCCGCAACGCCCCCGTGGCTGATGATGACATCCCCTTTGAGCAGATCTTCGACGCCCTAGAGGTCTACAAGCAGGAGATGGGGAACTTGGACGTGGACCAGAGCTTCGTGGTGCCCAATACCGAGCCGTGGAAGCTCAGCACGAGAGGGCTGCCTCTAGGGAGCAAGATTCCCGTGATTAGGAGCAAGAGCTATCTGAGGGATAACCCGAGCGCAGAGGACAAACTGAGGGAGATTGGGTTCGAATTCGACGGGAAGGCCGCCGCTAATAACCAGCGCTTCAAGCTGGTGTACGACGCCCTCACTGCCTACAAGGCTAACTTCGGCGACCTCCTTGTCCCTCAGCCCTATGTTATCCCTGACAACTCGCCATCCTTCCCAGAGCACACGTGGGGCCTCCGCTTGGGGGCAAGGGTAAACGCGATCAGGAGTCAGGGGACGTTCGTCAAGACGTCCCCTGACAGGAGGGAGATGCTAGACGAAATCGGTTTCGCTTGGGAGCCCCCTCCCAGCTCGACTGGGAAGAAGAGGGGGAGGAAGAAGAAGGAGGAAACGGAGGAAGAGGGGGAGGGCACGAGTGGCCTGACCCTGGGGGATTTGGCAAACTACAGTCCGGTCGTCAACCAGCAAAGCCCAACGTGGGGGACGGGGACGAGCCCACTGGAGGGAGAGGAAGGGCAGGTCGTATCGCCGGACCCAAATAGCGAGCTGGCTATCATGGAGAGAGGTGAGCACGACGAGTGGTGGGCTGGTGTCGACTTCCCTTCCTCTCATAACCAACCTATATCTCGCCTATAACTAACCTCCTTTCTTGTAATAACTAACCTCCTTCAATCGTCGCTTTTCTCTTCCCTCGCCGCAGAAATGGCCTTGGCGAACTCCGACTCTGTCTGGGAGTTCGATGACTTCAACGGCTACGAGTTCTCTGACGTCGTGGAGGCCCTGACCGTCTACAACCAAGTTGCGGGAAACTGGGACGTCGATCCCCGCCTTGTTTGTGGGGAGCCTCTGACCGTCGTCGGTAGCTCCGTCGATACAGTCGTCGATGTTGAGGGCGCCCTGAGTGCCTCGGACGAAGAGCGGGCGGCTGTAGGAGCGGTGGAGGACGACAGCGTGGTCGCGAACCTCATCGCAGCGATCGAGCAGGATGACGATGTCTTCCTGGGGGACTTGGAGGGGGACGATGATGACGATGATGACGACGAGGGGTTGGAGGCTTTGATGGAACAGCTTAGTATGCTTGAAGACGAGGGGGGGGACGCAGACGTGCTGAAGGCGGTCGGGGTGGGGGAGGAAGTCGAAGAGGAGGAGAAGGAGGAGGAGGTGGTGGTGGAGGAGGCGGTTGTCACGATGGAGTTCCCCGAGAATCTCAAGGGCATGAAACTGGGAGAGATCACCCGCAGGATAAGGTGAGATAGAGTGAATACAACCCGCACTCGGCATTGACTTTTGCCGACGATATCAATGAACCAATACACACCCCAGCATCCCATGGCTCGCATCGTTTGCCACCTATTTTTCTCTATGTGACGAGCCAACGCCCTTGACTCTTCACTTCTCTCTTCGTCTAATCCTCTTCACAACTCGCCCTTCGCTCATCACAGGACCGGAGATGTACCTGTAGGTCACGACCCCGAAAGGAAGGCCATGCTTGACAACATAGGGTTCGATTGGGGCGACACCTCCAAGTACATACACGCGCCTTTCGCCAGGGTCCTCGCCGCTCTCTACGCCTACAAAAAGATCAGGGGCGATCTCTGCGTCGAGAGGGCCTTTGAAATTCCTGAGTACGACCCTTGGCCTGCAGTTCTGGGGGGGTTCGAGCTGGGACATTATGTGAACGAGATAAGAGGACAGAAGGAACTGCTTAGAGAGGAGTACCCGCTCAAGATGCAGATGCTCAACCAGCTCAATTTTCTCTGGCTCAGCAAGCTTGATTGAGTGACTAGAAACAAAAAAAAGTATTTTGTCACGACTGTTTTTACCTTAAAATTTCTTTTTCTCCCCTCTCCTACCCTCCCCCCCACTCAAATCATCTCCTTACTCTTCCACGGGCACCATCCAGTCGCTCGGGAGCGAGGATTTCGCACCGCTGCTCAAGGAGGATGTGGAGGTGGATGCTGTGGACACCGAGGATACATCAGACTCGTCATCAGAGGCATCCTCCAAGAGAACCTTGTTTTTCTTCGGCTTCCTCTTCCCCTCCCTCTTCCCCTTGGCCTCCTCCTTCTTCGTCATCGCCGTCATGGTCGAGTTCCCTCCCTTCGTCTCTGTCTCCTTCATCTCCGCCTCCTTCATCTCCGCCTCCTTGGTCTCGGTCTCCTTTGTCTCACTGGCCGTCAGAAGGTTGCTCCCTCCCTCCATCCTGTCTCCCAAACCGCCCTTCTCCCACACCTCATCCCAGCCATCTTTGCTGGCTCCCTCGAACCTGTCGAGAACCTCGGCGTCGGAAGCTCCCTTGAGGACGTGCTTCTGCCTCTTCCGAATCCTCTTCTGCCCATCTTTATCGGTGAATGTGTCGGTCACGTAAGTTTTGAAATTTCCGTGGGTGTCGTTTTTCTTCTCAATCCTGCTCTCCCACTTGTTGCTCCCGTCCGAACGGTAGAGGACGGACGTAGAGTGGGACTGCGGAAATGTTTGTGAGTGGGACTCACTGAGTGCAGTAGGTACAAAGGCCTGCTGCAGGGCACGCTGCTGGCGCATACGCTTAATTTGTCGCTTACGGGCTTGGTGATAGGCGGCGTGCTCGGCGAGGGCCTTCATACGAGCCTCAGTTTCCCTCCTCTGTCTCCTCTTCTCGCAGGCATCCTCGAGGGCAAGCCAGTTGGGGGAGAACAACGAGGTCTTCATGAACGGGGAGCATCTATCCACGCCCCAAGAAGGCTGAAAGGAGCGGTAGAGGAAAGGCTCATCGAAAAAATCGTCTTTGAACATGGTTGTCATCATACTGGTGCGAGTCGAGATCAAGGGAAATGGGAAAAAAATGGTCAGTGTGTGATTTCGGGAATTAAAAATTTACAAACAGAGCAATCGTATTATAGAAGAGTACGAAATGGGAGCAGATATTTACCTTGCTTTGTATTTGTTTTGTTTTGAGGAAGCTTTAATTTTGGTCAATCTTTCGGCTGATTCTTGAAGAAGCCAAGGAGTCGTGAAGAATATGACTTTGGAAAAGAGAACAATAATCGGAATTCTTTATCGCATACCTCACCATCTATTGAGGTTATTACTCGACAATCCCCCCAATAGTCCCCCCTACGTGTTCACAATCATTCACCGTAAGATTCTTCCACTTGAATTCCTCCTCCAGGAACTCATACTCGTAGACACTGATCGCAGTGTATCCACAGGGCCCCGCCTGCTCCCACCTTTCCCCCGTCAACTCCTCAAAAATGTGCGTGCACGGTCCTCCATGACTGCAGAGCACCAAACTCTCCCCTAAATGCTTCTTCGCTAGTCCTTCCACAACAGAGCGAAGACGAGTATGCTGGTTCTTCTTCGTCTCCAGGTTATTCCAGTTGTAAGGGGTAGCGTCGAAGAGCATAACATGATCTCCAACGACCGGAACCCTCACAGTATCGTAGCTGTTCATCATTTCCGTGGTGTTGTAGAGGCTCCCTGCGGGATTGAGAACCCTCTGGTCCATGTCGTCAACATCAACCGGAGTACCCTTCCTGCACGTAGCTGGTCCGCCCCAAGTACTGTCAGCACCTGGTGCTCCCCACGAGCGATACCAGTCCTCGTTTATGCTCTCGACTAAGCCGA
>BRYA01000389.1:16970-44456 GCA_030267965.1 Triparma columacea
GCACGTGTGGGTGGCGAGAGGGAGAACTTGGAGGCGAGTTCGGTGATGCGGACGCCAGCCTGTGTGTGTGTGGGGGGGGGGGGTTGAGTCTCGTGTGTTTTGGCCTGTGTTGTGGAACAGTGGATAGGTTTGGGACGGTGCCTCGGTCGTTGCTCGCTTGTCCACGAAAAGGCTTTTTTGGCAGCATACACTCACCTTTTCTCCCTGAACCATGCCGTTTGGGGTCAATGGTGGGTCAAAAGGCCTCTCTGCTGTCGCACTCCAGTTCACACCCCTGTCCCTGCATGAATAGTCCTCTCTCTCGCCGTGGCGCATGACAAAGATGGCACCTTTCATATTTGATTATCGTTTTTGACCAGCAGCCTGTGTCGTAAGTTTGTCGTTTTGCTTTAAATAACTTTTGAGAGTGGATCCCAATTCTCCCCACCTTTCTGCCATTCTGCCCCGATCAAAAATCATGTAAGAAGATGTTATATACGGTATCGCTGCCTTCAAGCCTCTCTCTATACTTGTTTGAGCTGCGATGTAAAAGTATGGGAGGAATGGGTCTCGTAGGGATTAGATTTGAAACAAACTCCATTGGAGTGTAACGGAGGGAATAGACAATTTTTGCTTCAAATTAAGATATACTGACGAATTGGGAGTGCCAAGGGAAGGAGACAAATATCACCCCCTCGTCCTCCTTCTCCTATTCCCCCAAACCCCCCCCTTTCCTCATCCCCCCCTGTCCTCCTCCCCGCTACTCGAACATTTTGAAATTTTCACCCTCCTTTCCCGCTTTCTCCGACCCTCACCCCCCCCGTTCGCCCTATTTCCTCCTTCTCTATCAGATGGACTCAATAATCGGTGTCAAATACAACGGTGGCGTGGTCATAGCCGCTGATTCCAACAATGCCCGCTCCATCCTGGTCTATCAGCACAACCTCGACAAGATTTCCCAGATCGCCCCCAATGCCATCCTCGGTCTCTCCGGCCCTAACGCTGACCTTGTATCTTTTTCCGAGTACATCTCCAAGAACCTCAAGCTCTACTCCCTTAGCAACCCCGGCCAGGACCTCTCCACAAAGGCCATCGCATCCTTCTGTCGCAACACCCTTGCCGTAGCGCTGAGGAAGGGACCCTACCAGGTGCAGACCCTCCTCGGAGGCTGGGACGTTTCCCCCTCTACCGAAGACGGTGAGGGCAGTATGTACTTTCTTGACTACATGGGCTCCCTCCAAAAGGTGAACTACGGGATCCAGGGCTACGCGTCCAACTTTGCTCTCTCTGTCCTCGACCGCGAGTGGCGTGAGGGCCTGACGAAGGAAGAGGCCATTAAAATCATCGATAACTGCATCAACGTGCTGGACACCAGATTCTTAATCAGCCAGCCTACCTTCACCATTAAGAGTGCGAGCAAGGATGGCGTCAAGGTGGAGAGGGAGGTCGTGGCAAAGTATGGGGTCGAGAGGAACAACTAGGGTTGAATCAAATCGGTGTAATATAGTAGCTCGTTTGTGGGACAGAAGAGACTGTTTTTTTGTTGAAAATTTGGAATAACGAAGCGGAAACAACAAAATTCAGAGCCGTGTAACACACCGTGAACACCAGTTACCGCAATCCTACGTTCCATCCTCTCAAACATCTTAAAAAAAAAATCTTCACAGAGAGAGTAGCACAAAAGCATCTTGCGAAACCACCCCACTGCAGCCTGTAACAGAAATGAGAGGAATAAGGGCACAGGTTACTCTCTCAATCCCACGAATCTCAATTCCCACTTATCACTCGATGGCGCCCCTACCACCCAATCACCTCCTCCTCCTCTTAATCCTGCTCCTCGTAGCTCCTTCCAAAGCCCTCCATGCCCAGCATGGTAACGGAAACACCGGATCCAATTCCCAAGTTCCCACCCCCCTCCGCGCGAAATTAGCTTCATCCCTGCAATACCCGCTTCCACTCTCAGGAATGAGGCCCCCCCCCGTCAACTCGGCCCCTGCTGCTGTTCAAGTCCCTCCCCCGCCCGCTCAACAGGATCCTTCTCAAAGGTCCCTGTCACACGGCACACACACACCTCCCGCCCCATACGAGCTCTGCAGCTCGTACCTACTGAACGGGAAAATTCAGGACCAGACGATGGTCGATATGGAGTTCATCGAAACCGGGGAGTCGTGCGTTTCAATGTGCTCCAACAAAGACTGCCCTGAATTTAGGCATACCAGGGTTTTCGCTAGTAAGGAACCCTTCACACCGGCTAACGGGGCGTGGGGTTATCCGGATTCATTCCCTATGTTCATGTATTTTAACGATGATTACTTTGAGCATTCTATTGCTTTTTATGAGGTGAGAGGAAGGAGAGGAGGGGCAGCACTGACTGTTGTAATCACTAACGCAACCCCCTTCGGTTGTCACTCCTCTCCGTCCCCCCCCCCCCCCCCTTTCCCCTTCTAGCCCTGCAAGAGAAGTTCGGGCAGCTATTCTTCATCAGCAGTGTTGGCTCAATTTTTGTACGCCCCGGCCGACGGAAGCGAGTACGACAACGGCTACTTCGACCCGACTAAGACGAGCACGTTCTGGCAGACCGTTAAACACACCCCAGACGCCGACGGTACCTACCAAACGACCAACGTTGTTATTACATGCAAGGTGAGGAGAAACGGCAAAATACAAACTAGCAAGGACGGGCGTTTAGCTCTGATGAACACTTGCCGCTAACTCCCTCCCCTCCTCACAGGCTGGAACTGAATATACCGAATGCCCCAAGAACTACTACCTGGAAGACGACGTATGCGTGGCTTGCCCATCGCACCTCGAAAGCTCGCACCAAGGGGCAACTTCAGTCTCAGACTGTTTTACCTACAGGGCCAATGCCGTGGTTTCCTGCCCTTTCGCGTCTAGGCTAGTGGCCTACAACAACGACGTCGGCGAGAACGAGAGGCTCGCCGAGAGCGGGGAGATCGGCTTTGAGACCCTGAAGGACATCGCCTTTGTCAGCAGCGATAGGTTCCTCACGCTCAACGATCACCAAATCTTGGAGTACGACGTGGACGGGGACTTCAAAGGGGTCTTCGCCGAGGATCCCACCACGTCGGGCACGCAACGGGCGACTCTGACGTCTCTCCACGTGTTCACACCGACAGACAGCGACGAACTCTACGTCGCGGTTTCTCGAGACTACATTATTCACGTTACAACGTATGCCAAAGGAAAAGATGGTGGAAGCATTGACTTAGAAGACGAGCGCTCATCATCCAGAATGTACATCGACCTCGGAGATATCGCCCTTGACGGCGGTATAACTTTGAACTCAGAAATGATCACCTCAATGACCCAAGGGGCAACTGCAGATGAGATTCTTGTAACGACCTCTTTCTGGTTTGATGAAGTACCAGAAGGGGAAACAGAAGCATCACAATACCCCGGAGGCCGTCTAGTCCGTGTTTGTGTGCCCACTAAGTGCACCAAACCCCCCATCAACAAGGTTCAAAATTTGTATTACGCGTTGACGGCTGTTGTGACTTTACCATCAAAAGGGTCAAAAGGGTCAATCTTATATGTAGAAAAGGGCTCAGGATCAGGTACAGACTGGCAAGTTGTGAGGGAAATCCCTCTTGATGACGATGAAACTTTCCCATTTCCCACCATATTCATTGACGTTAGTTCCACAACTTACAGACCAACAGATATTGTAGTAGACGACAAGCTTAGACTTGTATACATCGAGACTCCAGATCTCACCAGCGTGTACAACTACAACGGGATCTTTCTGCGGAGGTTTGAGGAGAAGATCGGCTACACCACGGAACCTGACCAGCTGGCTTTCAAGCCTGGCATCTTTGCCCACTTATCCAGCTACGAAACTTACACTGATGTCGATGACGTCTTCCCCAACACTACGGTAGTTGCTGGAGAGACGCTGACAGCGAAAGTCATGCTTAGGGATCGGTACAATGAGCAAATCACAGAGAACCTGAATGAATATGAGAAGGTAAGAATGGCGGATGAGCTTGCTACAATTACGCCAAGGGAGTTGCAAAATTCGAAACACCAGTCGCTGCACATTGAAAAGCTAACCAGTCCTTCCCCTCGCTCACCACAGTCTCGTTTTACACTGACAGCATCTGGAGACATTGCCTTTGACGGTAAAATTTATGCCACCCAAGTAGGAGGTAGTATCAACTTGGACGCTACGAAACCAGCCGCCACTAGCATATACGGCGAAATCGTGATCGAGAAGGCTGGTCCTTGGAAACTCACTTTAACTGAGGGGACCAAGGTGGTGCAAACAGTTGGAACCGACGTGCAGATAAATGTCATTCCTGCGAAGACGGACCCTGGCAGCTGCACCCTCAACACGCCTAACACCATGGTCACGACTGCTGGAGAATCATTTCGCATTGAGATTGCATCATTTGACAGGTAAAGCAAAAGTAACGATAAATGTCATACTGAGTGATCATTGCTCACCTCCTTTGGGTCATCGCTTCGTCCCCGCAGGTTTAACAACCCCACCCATGACAGCAGCGATGAGTTTATAACCTGGTTCCAGAACAAAGACTACGGAGAACACACCCTTGGCAAGACCATGAATCGAATCTTCGACAACAAAGGGAATCACACTAATCGCTTCGAGATCGATCGCACTCTCAAAGAGGCAGGGGATGAGCGAGTCCACGTCGCCCATAAGTCATGCATTGAAAGTTCATGTAGTGGACACGAAGGTTTGAGCACGTACAGCACGTGCATCGCCGATGAGTGCGAAATCAGGGGATCCCCCATCTCGGTTACCATCACTCCAGCCGACGTGAATCCATCCAAATGTCATGCAAACAGCATCCCCTCTGATTTTGAGTCTCATACAACTCAAAAAGAGACGATAAAAGTCTTGGTAAGGGTCTTCGATAGCTTCAATAACACCGTACCAGGGTCAGACGACGACAAGTTTACCCTCGTGGTGGAAGGTATAGTGGATCCGGCTACTAATGAGAAAAAATACGGCGCCGAGGCTCCAATTTCTCTCAACGCAAACATGGGTTTCGAAATAGATCTAGATATCCCTCCGAAATTCGACGGTAAAGTAACCTACACGATCACCTACCTCGGTGATGATCAGCCAATCCTTGGCTCCCCCTACACCACAGATGTCTTTTTCGTCGAAACCATTAGCAACACCACTATCTTGGTCATCGTGGGCGGCCTAATTTCGGCTGTCCTGATCTTGTACCTCTTGCATCGCTCTTGCTCGAAGAGGATGGAGAACCACGACAACGTGACAGAGCTCCAAGAAATGGCAACGAACATCATGGCCTTTGGCTTTGACTCGTTGGACCACCTCACGGATTGGGTCAACTACGTCAACGTCCTTAGGTACACGGGCAGCAGGAAGATCTACTACATCATGTTCCTCGGGACGGGCCTCGTCTCCACATCTTGCAGCATTATCATCAATTTCTTGCAGCTCAACCAGCTCCGTAAAAATAGGAACATTGCGCCAGACGATGAAATGACACCCCATCTGTCGAGCCTTGAACTTTGGGCCCGCGAGAACGACATCGACGCGGAAATCAAGAGGAGGGAAGACAAGCTTAAGGAGATAGCGGATGAGCGCCGGAACAACATGAAGGAGAATAAAGACGCAAGCTCGAAAAAGCAAAGGGCGACAGTTAGACTCTCTATTTCCAACCCTTTCACTTCTCGAAAGAACTCAGAAGTGAAGCCCGAGGGCATCACTGCGTACGATAAACTCCGGACGAAGAGGAAGGGTAAATTCGAAGTAAAGCAGGGCACAATTCTCCCCACCATGTCCGGAACGTTCAGGAAGGGCGCGGCCATGACGGCGGTTGAGACTAAGCTTAACGACACGAGGATTGAGCTACTACAGCTACTCAGGGAACGCCACGAGCACACTGTTGATAAATTCCTAACAGCCAGGGCAAAGGTGAGGGGGCGAGGTTGTGATGGGGGGGGTGTGGGGGGGGTGAAGGGAGCGAGAAGCGAATGGGATTTCTGTTGATTGTATGACTTCTGTCGATTGTATGACTTCTGTCTATAGCCCCCCCCCCCCCTCCCCTAAATTTACAATCCTTTCTAATCCTTAATCCTCGCCATCTTTCTCAGCTTCGAGCCTTAATTGGTCTCACCGTGGTAATCTGCGAGGACACCCCCCTCTTGGGTCTGCAGTTCTACGACATCGTCTACGGTTGCGATTACGACGAGTACTACACCGAGCAGGCCCGCGCCGACCACTACGGTGATTGCAACGACTACTACACCGAGAAGGTGTCTGGTTTCACCTGCGAGCCGAAGAGGGGGCTGAAGTGCGTGACGGACGACAACGTGTTCTCGTTCGAGGCGGGGGCCGTGGAGGAGGAGATTGGACTGTGCGCGACATTCGGGGACAGGAAGAAGTTCATGTTCCTCCTAGGCAGCATCTTCATGACCACCTGGCTGGTGGGATGGAAGCTCAAGGACGTAAACGAACTTCAGACTATGAACAGGAGGATGCACACGCTTGACATTCTCATCAAACATGGGACGGAGAAGGCGGAGGAACTCATCAAGGACATCAACATGCTTGTGGAGAAAGCTACGGCTACGGAAGTGGTGACTGTTAACGGAGCTGTCGAAAAGAAGCAGGACATGACGAGAAAGCCACAGGTGTTGGGAGGAGAATAGAGAGAGAGAGGATGAGTTGGGGGATCGAGGGGGGTGAATATATTTAACAGGTTTGGTTTGGAACAGGTTGTTTAGAACAGGTTGTTTCGAACAGGTCGTTTAGAACAGGACGGTCAATGTGAGGATTTGACTTTGTTTGTATTCACTGCTGGCAAAAGCAAGAGCAAGCAAAAGTCAAAAGCCAAACCAAACCAAACATCAAGTGATGATATTCTCACTCCTCCAAATCGTTCTTATGATGTTTATTGTTGAAGCTTACACTTTTAGAGGTAATTATGTAAGCTTGACGTATACAAATAGTAATGGTAATGAATATAGGCCAAATTTAGAGAGAACAGCAAGCATCGGTCAAAGACTGAGAGGGAAAAAAGGACATTTTCATAGCCATTTTTATAGCTTTCAGCGACACTCATTTCAATACCTTCATTGGAAAGAATCATACAACCGATTTATATCCACTTTTCACTACTCGTCATCTACTTTATTATCCTCATCAGAATCCTCATCAGAATCAGAACTAAAGTCACCATCATCATCACCACAATCGTCATCACCACAATCATCGTCATCATCACTATCGTCATCAACATCATCAACACCACCATCATCTCCATCATCTCCATCATCTCCATCATCTGCCCCCCATGACCTAGTTCCTTATTATACCCTCCCAACTCCCACCCAAGAAAACCCCACATGTGAAAGGGGCATCGTCCTAATCGACGCCTTCTCCCCTTCTCACCTGCTCTACCTCAAGAGGAGGGCACTATCAACCTACAACGCCGGTGTGGTTGAGTGTTTCTCCCCCAAGGTTTCAAGCTACCTCCTCAGCCAGTCCTCTTCCTCCCAGGAGATGTCGGATATCCAAAGTATGACAATGCCTACTTCCCGCGACGATTGCGCATCATGGGCCGCCGATCTCCCCTTCGAGGTCGTTGGCGTTCTCTGCGAGAGTGACAGCGGTGGTATCTGGGCTGACAGGATGACGGAGTGGCTTGACCTAGATGGGGAGAGGGGGAACAACAGGATGTCAGCTCGGTGGGACAAGCACATGATGCACAAGGTAATAAAGGACGCCGGTGTTAAGGGTACCGCCAAGGGCTACGTATGCTCCAGCCAGGGCGAGGCGGTTGCGAGGGCGGGGGAGATGGGGGTTATGGACAAGGACGATGAGAGGGGGGTGGTTTACGACGAGCAGACGCTGTGCGTCGTTAAGCCGAGGAGGGGGGTAGCGAGCGACAGGGTCTTCAAGTGCTCGACGCTGCAGGAGGTGGCGGCGGCGACGGAGGCTATAATAGGATCGATGTCGTTCGGGGACGATGAGGTTATAGAGGACTGCTTGGTACAGGAGTACCTGCCAGGGATTGAGGTCGCGGTGGACACTGTGACCAGAAACGGCGAGACCAAGGTAGTGGCCGTTTGGGACTATGACAAGAGGCCTGCGAACGACGCCCCTTTCGTCAACTTTGCCACCAGGCTGGTGGACGGGACTTTCCATCCCGCCAGCGAGGACGAGGAGCTCCCGCCTCTGAACTCAACTGCGCTCCCGTCGTTCAGCTTAAAGAACTCCGCCAACAGAACGTCGTCGTTGTCCTCTCTCTCTGGCCTCCCCCGTCAGGCCAGGTACGTCGTGGTCAGAAAGGTCTGCGACTACGTAACCTCGGCCCTCTCGGCCCTAGAGTACAACTGGGGCATGGCCCACACCGAGGTGAAGGTCCAGATCCCCCAGGGTTTCCGCAAGGCCTACGCCAAGGGCTCGTTCCCCTCCCCGACGGTTAGGCTCATCGAGGTTAACGCGAGGCAGCACAACGCGGAGTGGCTGCCGCTGACGCAGGCGTGCCTGGGGTACAATAAGATGGACGTATGCGCCGCCGCTTACCTTGGGGACGCGGAGGACGACGACGGGGGGGAGGGTAGGGATGGCCCGGCGGTTGACTTTAACGCGGGGGAAGGGGGGGGGGAGGGGGAGGGGGACAAGTACGGACACAAGCAGGCGCTGACGTGGGACATGGTACCGGACACACCGAGGCTGCTGAGCCCGGGGAGGATCGTTCACCTGAGCGCGGGAAAGGAAGGGACGCTGAGGAGGATAAATCATTTGGAGAAGATACGGAAGATGGAAAGCGTGGTGAAGGTGGAGGTCTATGAGGATGTGGAAGATGGGAAGGGGATTACTAAGACTGTGGATATTAGGAGCGAAAAGGGGTGGATACACATGATGCATGATGACGAGGAGTTGGTGGAGAGGGAGTATAAGGTGATCCTTGAACTTATGGAGACCGTTTTCGAGGTGGAGGAGGGAAATGGGGGGGAGGAGGGGTTGGGGGAAAAGGCCCTAAATCAACCATGAGGTGGGGGGAGATGGAGGGGTAGAAGAGGGCTGTGAGTAGATTTGTGGCCCTTGCTTTAATAAGGCAGCTTTGATGTTTGTTTCTGAAAAGTACAAAAAATCTCTTATAGTACGGCATTAAATCTCGCAGCTCCCATCCCAATAGCTAATTATATCCGCCACATGCCTCCTGCACCACTCTGTCCTCTCCTCCCCCCTTCTCTCCGGTATCTGCTTCCTCCTCCACATGGCCGCCCTCTCCGTATCCCCCAGCCTGTCGTAGCACAAAGCCACCCCCGACAACGCACCAAGATGCCAAGGCTTCCTCGCCAGCACCTGCTCCGCCACCCCCGCAGCCTCCCTTACCTGCCCCTTCAAGAAAAGCAGCGTCGCGAGCCGATTCCGAGCCTCACAAAAGTCTGGGTACCGGTCCACCAGGGACCTGAGGGTGTCCTCTGCCTTGTGGTACGTTGCGGGGTTCGACATGTGGACGTCCGTCTCCGCGAGCTCTGCCGCTGCCCCCGCCCCCTTCTCCGAGTACCACAAAGTCCAGAGGTTGGGGACGGCTGTGGCAGGGTCGTCGGCGAGGGCCTGGAGGAGGCGGATCTCCTGCTCTACACGGTGCCGCTTGGTGGAGGACCTGAGGGCGGGGAGAGGGGCAGAGGGGGTCTGGGATATCAGGGCGTTGAGGGAGTTTATGGTGGAGGCATCTGGAGGGTCGGGGGGGGAGCAGGAGAGGGAGGACTTTGAGGGGAGGGGGAGGGGGACTTGGGGGAAGGATGATGGGGGAAGGAAGGAGAGGGAGAGGGGCAGGAGGGATGCCAGTATGGATGCAAGTATCGCTGCCTTGATCATGATTTAAATGGGGTAGAGAAGGAGGGGCGAGTCAATGAGAATTTATGTTTGTTGGAATTTGTTCTTCACTGACCCTGCTTCGTTTTTAGAGAGGAGTCTCTGGGTGGCGGAGGGATTTGGGGGAAGGTTATTGGACGAATTGATTGCACAGCGTTGAATTGTTGGAAGTTCTGAGTGTTCAGAACAACCTCGAAGCCTATGAAGTCCCAAAAGATTTGAAAAATGATTAAACCCCTTACGCTACTCTTTGTCGCTATGCTAAGCCAAAATACAGCATCTTATCACCTATCAACCACTATAAAGACGCATAACTCTCCCCAAAAAGCTAAAAAGCAACGCCTCGACACACATCTCCTTCTGAAGTGGCAATCTATAGCACTAGCAATCACTATGATGGGACAACCAGCGATTGCAGTATCAGGAGGTGGATTAGACTACGCCAATTTGGATGTAAGCGGTGATGTTAAACAGTTCGTTGAAGGGAATTTCAAGGGTAAAGACTTCAGCCAAATAATAGCAAAGGGAACCTCGTTTAAGGTAAGAGAAGGCGGCTAGCGAGGACGAGGCGATGAAGAAGTGAGGAGGTAGAGGAGCCAACACGCCTGCCTCAACACGCCTGTCTCAACACGCCTGCCCCAACACGCCTGCCTCAACAAGCCCGCCTTACAACGCGCTGCCCTGCTAACCTCCCGCAATCACTGTATAACCCCCCCCTCAAGGGATCGAATCTGCTGGGCTGTAGATTCTTTAAGGCTTACTTAGTCAACTCTGACTTTTCTGGGAGCGATGCCAAGGGAGCAAGGTGAGCAATAAGTTAGTTCAGTTCAGGAGTGTGTGAATAAACCGTTGCGCACTATGCGCAACCACTAACCCCCTCATCCCTCCCCCCCGTCAGCTTCGAGGACACCTCCCTCGACGGCGCAATATTCGACCAGGCTGATCTCCGGGGTTCCTACTTCAGCCGTTCTCTCCTTGACTCCTCTAGCATCTCAGGGGCGGACTTCACGGACGCCCAGTTACCCCCGAAGCTCCTGCCGCTCCTTTGCGAGAGGACTGACTTGGATGAGAAGAACAAAGCGACGGGGGAGACCACTAGGGACTCGCTGATGTGCCCATGAAGAGCGTGATGGTGACAGAGTAAAGAGCAAAAAGAGTTTTCTTCCAATTTTTATTTCAGCATTTTGTTTTTTGCGCTTCCCCCCCCCCCCCCCACCTCTCCCCTCCTTCAACACTCAACTCGTAAGCGTGTCCAACTGTTCCTGAATCCGGTCTAAGTCCTTGAAGAATTCCCACATTCCCTCATGTCCAAACTCCATCGCGATAGTCTCCCCCTTATCTCCCCCACCTCCCCCAGCCTCCCTCCCCAGCTCGACCTCGAAGCGGGCAGTCGCGTCCTTGGTGTTCTTCAGAGAGCTGTTGCTCATGTTGATGCTGACGATGGGGAGGGCGAAAGAAAGGTCAGATGATTTGGGGGGAGGTCGGCAATGAGTACACGGAGCTCTCAAAACACCACACAAGCTCCGCATCAGCTGGCAGCCTAATCGCTCCACTTCGGTCTTCGTAGCTTTGGTCTTCGTCGGCATCGTTCTCACCTTAACGCCCACTCAACCCCCTTCATAACCATGGGAGTTCCCATGCTGCTCGCATCCCTAAAGTTCTTAACGATCCCCGCCCCCTCCTTCTCCCACGCCTTCCTGAACGCCTCCACGTGCCCCCCCTCCATCCCCGCCCCCCTCAACGTGGCCTCCAAGGCGTCACCCCCAACGCTGGAGTACGCGCACTGCTCGAAGACGTAGCCGCAGGCGTTCAGGGAATCGGAGAGCTCGAGGGAGCTGCAATTGAAGGAGGAAGAGAGCTGGGATGCCTCGGAGGGGGTGAAGTATGAACCAGACCGGAGGTGGACGCGGGAGGAAAGGCGCTTGAGGACAGAGGAGAACTTTGCTACTGGGAAAGTGTTCAGGACTTTTACGGCAGAGAGGAAACGCGAGGAGGTGGGGAATGCTCTGAGGGTTGGGGAAGGATGGGGCGGGGGGGAGGTTAGTATTTTTGGGGGAATCACGATGGGGAGAGTGGGGGGGGACAAGGAAGGTTGGTTAAGGTTAAGAAGGAGAACGGTTGAGAGGAAACAAAAAGATTTTTGAGGAGATGTGTGTACGAGAGGAAGGCAAACTCACTCTGTCGATGCCGCTAAAGCCGCCATTGCCTTGATATCCTTGTCAAAAACCAACAACAGAAGATTGCTCGGATTCACCCTGACAAAAACTATGCTCAACAGAGCAGCCTCCCAGTCGTTCAGGCGCATCTTTTCTACCTCGCGTCCTGCTTTCACCAATAGTGGCTCCCATGGCCGAATTTTGGGCGCTAACGTCCATTCCCACTTTCCACAGTTCTCCCCACTTTCGGGGGCCGCACAGTTCTCCTCAAAAAGTGGTGAGGAGAAGAAGGAAGCCTCCGACACGGCGCTTGGGAAAATAATGTCACCGGAAAATCAAGGCTATGCGGTGATTGCGGGAGGGACGGTCGGCACCTTGGTGTTCGCTAAGGGGTAAGTGATATGCTAGTGTGGGAGCGCATTCGCAAATTTGCTAACCCCCTTCTCCCATCCCTTCTCCACCCCAGAATGATGTCTTTCACCAACTTCTTCACATCGTTATCCCCAGCTGTGGTTGCCAAATACGGCTTCTACCTCGGTTTTTCGACCTCCCTCACAATGACAGCCCTCGCCGCCTTCACGCTAGACAGCCTGACCATTCGTGCAGACCCTGTGTTCAAGCACTGCCTCTCCAAGATACAGTCTGATGCCATAGTCATGGCAAAGCTGGGAGACGGGATCGTCCCGGGGAAGATGAGGTCTTACAGGCTGGACGCAGGAAAGTTCGAAGCGACGTCCGGCACTTCAGTCAAGTGGAGGAACCCCCGAATACAGATGATATTCGACGTCGTTGGCCAGGGACCTCCTTTCCGGACCGGACTTGTGACTTGCGAGGCGGTCAAGGTCACCGGCGCCTTCCCCCCCAAGCTCCAGACCAATGTTCTCAAGGTCGATTACGAAGTTGGCAACGAGGGAGAGGGCGGCACGGAGGAGGGTGACGAGACAATCTGGATCAGAGGGGATCAGGAGAAGTACGAGAGGGTCAGCAAGAGGAGCGGAATCAGCCTGCATAACCTTGCGAGCATGATGCATATCAATAAGGCTGCTAAAGGGGGGAGTTAGGCGACACGGTGACAATTTTTGTGAACGTGAACGTAAAAGGTAGTTGCTTGGTTGAGTTTTCAAAAAACAAGCCACTTTCGACTACGGTGTCCACCTTTCACTTGTGCACGCCCACAGCAGCAATCCCCTCGAGCATCTCAGTCACCTCATCGACTCCGTCCCTCTCCTCCTTGAGGTCGCACAATACCGAGAACTCCTTCGGGGGTCTCTCCATCCTCAGCACCCCCACAATTGCTGCAGAGAGACTCAGCCTGGACGTTTTATTCTTCAACTCTTCCTTCAAGTTCTTCAATGTGACATCATCACCCCCCTCACCCTCGCCCTTGGAGATAATCTTTGGCGTGACATCGATGCCGTCACCGGGAACCACCAGGCAACCCTTTCTTGCGTTGTCATAAGTCCTCTCTAAAATTTCCTCGGGCTCGCTCCCACAAACTTTGTAGTACTTTTCTCCCAACCCATCCTCCCCCCCCCCACCCTTCATGACCCCCCTATGGATCACGATCGCCTCCTCCACCACCCCGTCCCTCTCTGCCGCCCTGGCGGCCTCCTCTACAGATCTTGCGTAGTCCATGTTGTCGGCAGCAGCGCCGACCCTCTTACCTCCCAAAATCATCATCCTGGATGGATGGGTGTGTGTGTGTGTGTGTGTGTGTGTGTGTGTGTGTGTGTTTAGAAATGTATCCCCCATCTCCCTTTTCTCCCCCTTTCCTTCATCCCGTCTCCTTACCTGTTGAATAGCCAGTTGTCCTCCTTCTCCTCAACCGGCCTCCCTGTTGTCGTCCCTGCGGGTGACACCACCACTACCTTCTTGCACAGTGGCATCTTTGACAAAAGCGCAGTGACAGTCTTACCAGGGATGTCACTGGCCTCAGGACAGACGACGAGGGACGTACATTGGGCGGCCTCAGACTCCCACTCGCCCTGCCCGTTCGTAACGACAACGGCGGGAGGGGGACACCAGTTCGACCTCAGTCCCTCGCTCTTTGCCATGTCTGCCATCAACACTGGGGTACTAGTACTGGTCTTTATCAAATCAGTTGATACGAGAAACTGGAGGAAACCGGTTCCTAGTAGGAACGTACGTACAGGAGGTGGGGTGCCCAAATCTGAAGATGGGGCTCCTTCAAGTTGGGTAAATCGATGATATTTTGCGTTAATAGAACATTTCGATGAAACCCCGACCGTCCAACCATTAACTACACCATTGGCGAGCATTATAAACAGGCAAAGTTTCATATCGCGTTAAATGATCCCAAGCCTAATTTGTAGAGCCCCAGATTTATTCCAATTTTGATAGATTACTCATTTATCTACGATGCTCCCTAGATCTCATACAATATTCACCACATTAGTATTTACCTGCCTGGCTCTTAACACAACGTCATTTCGTACTCTTAAAAGTACAAAACAACACCGGCCTGTCAAACATCGGTCCTTGAAGCAATATGTTAGCCAATCTGTAACGCCTCAAGCCTTCCTCATCCAACCCCGACCCAAACTACTGCCGACGTCACCAACGATACTTTATAACGGAGGACTATCTTGGAATGATATCGCTGACTGTGGGTACTTAATCACTTGCCCCAACGGAGACCCTGGCTCAGAGCGCCTCAATAGAGCAAAGGCGATCATGGGGAAGCTAGGATTGATGGACATCGTCGAGGTGAAGGAGTTTCAGACCGACGACGAGGATAGAATACGAGGCTGCTACAACTCGCACATTGAAATATACAAGGAGATCGCTGCAAAGTACGCTGGCGCAGAAGACTACAGCGTTTTGGTCCTTGAGGACAACGTCTCTGAGTCCCCCCAGCTCTCCCAGTCTACTGTTTCCAACCTCGCTTCCTTTCAGTCCCAGCGGTCCGGGGACTGGGACATGCTCCACCTCGCGTACATAATGTACGTCCCTGGGCTCCAGGTTACCAGGACGGAGATGGACGGCGTCGTCCGCCTGTCCACGGGAGAGCAGGCCGCACTCGGAACCACAGCATACGTTATATCGAAGAGGGGCGTCGATGCCTTGCTCGAGTACCACGAGAAGGTGAGCCGGCGGTGATGTCGAGATGTCGAGAAGAGAAGGGCAGCTCATCCACAAGTGAAAGGTGCAACTTATCCTAGGTTCAAGGCACCGAAGGGCAGCTCATCCACAAGTGAAAGGTGCAACTTATCCTAGGTTGAAGGCACCTCATCTACTCACGCAAACTTGCTTCCACGGCTCGCTTCGCTCGCCACGCATGTAGTTCGGGTACACCATCGCCATACCTGACCTCATGGCCAGACTGTTCCCCTCTAGCAGGTACGCGGCCCACCCGATGATGTTCCACAGGGCATCCAAGGTCAAGAGCCTCGTAAACCCCCAGCTCGATAGCCTCAGGGAGCTCCTGTTCGAGCCCTTCTTCTACACTAGCTGGGAGAGGGCCATGGTCAACACGGGTTTAGGGACGAACAGCATATTCATATCTGTTGTCCTCGCGCTCGCCTTGGTGTCGGTGCAGTCAGGCATCACGACAGTGGATGCCATCACGCAGCTGCTTACGACGGGGTCGTATGAGGGGAACGTGGTGATCGTCGGGTTGAGCTGCGTCTTCTCGTTGGTGAGTTTGCTGGTGCTGGGGTACGGAGTGGCGCTGGCCCCGCCGCCACCAAAGAAGGAGGAGGAAGTGGGGTGATAATCTTGATGTTGGGGCAGGAGGACTTTAATATTGCGCATTTATTTTTCCATTTTCCCCCTCAACGGGTTGGCAATTAGTATATTACACCCGGGAAATAGACCCCCTTCTTGTGCCCCCCCTTTTAAGAAGCCTTTTGTTCGTCGACACATTCACTAGCTTCTGAAGCTCCTTTCTTTCGACGGCCTTCCCTTGTTCCCCCACCATCTCCTCCACCTCGTCCATCTCTTCCTTCATACTCGCAATCATGTTCTTTACCACGTTGATCTCCTCCTTGATGTTAAAGTCCTTGAACCCGTCGATTGCATCCCTCTGAAGTAGCACGTCAGAGGTGAACCCTATCAGCTGGGTCTCATCGTGCAGGTGCTGATATACAGCCTGGTCCCTTTCGCGCCGTTTCTCTTCACTTCTCAACATATCTAATGCGTGGTCCAGTTGATGGTACTCAACGATTAGCTCTAGCCGGTCCATCCTCTTTTGGGCGGTCTCATCGTCTTTTATTAACTGGAACGAGTTGCCAAGGAGCGCAATCATGGCGTTAAGGCTCACGACGACAATAACCAAGACAAACACGATGAACCACAACCAAGCGACAGAGTAGTATATACCTCCCCCACCCTCCTTGTCGTATAGTTTCACAAAAATCTCCTCCTCGTACGCTCCCATGAATATGAGCTGGAAGGTCGCGATAAAGGAGCTTCGGAAAGTACCAAACGGCGCAGGGTCGCAGTCCGCCTCAATGTCACCGAAACCTATAATTTCCTTCTCCTCCACGGGAACGAGCCCGCAGTCAAGTAGCGTGTCCTTTATAATCAGCTTGAACATGAACGCTGCTGTTATTATGACCATCGTTATGATCGTGAGGAACCACCTCATGTCAAAAGTGCTGACACTGATCACTTTCACTAGCCAGCTGAGTTCCTCGGCGCCCTTGGAGTACGTCAATAGGAGACGGAGGAGGTTGAGGAATATCACAAGTGTTGATATAGCGCAGGTTAAAGCGTAATTTCGTTTGTCCTAAGATTGGAAGAAGAAAAGCGGGGGAGGGAAGGGTTTGAGGATTCGTACCTAAAATTTTGGTGGCGAAATTGAAACGGGTCGACCCCACTATACTCTCTCACTACTACACTTACCACCTCCGAGTCATCCTCTGACGGCGCATAAATGTATTTTGAATCTTTGATCCAAGCTACAGGGAAGACGAAACCCAGGAAGATGGCAGTTATGTCAATGGCATTAGTTTCTTCGACAAGGTATGTCCAAAATATCACGAGTATCTTGATGACATGCGGATACTTTTTAGTGTCTCCGTCGTGCCGGAGCGACATCTGGATCATCTCCTTCACAAGAAACCAAGAGTTTATCACAATTACCGGCCACACAATAAAAGCGGAAACCTTTTGAGTCTGCAGCTCGACCTCCGTGATAATCCCACCCGTAAGCATGAACATGTTCAGGATGAAGTAAATAAGGAAGAGGAAGAACTCGAACTGCCACCAAGCTTGATACCTCGATTCCCAAATGAAGTCAATTATGTTGTCTAGGATTTCGCTCTGTTGGCTCGCCTTGGGAGCGTCTTTCATGGCCTCGAGGAAGTCGAGGGAACCTATGGGGCTATGAACGGAGCCGGAGTCTGACAGCTGGTTCAATGTGTATATGAGGGTCTCCCCCCTCGTTCCCCGAGGGAGTCCTGCGAAAAGGAGGCACTCAAGAAGGGCTTCGTTGGAGCTCTTTGGGTCACCAAATAGCAAGCCTTCGGGGCCGATCGAGCCAGGGGCAAATCTGGGCAGAATCTGGGTCTTAAATGTAATGCTGACTTCGTTGATATTACCAAGACGACGGAAGAGCCTCTGTGAAAGGTCATCGGCAAGGTCGATGAAGAGCTTACTGTAGATTCTGGTGGAGCCCTTCTTCTTACTCTTCTTCTGCATGCACATTTCTGTGAAGCCGCTTCGAGATAGTAACATTATGGCAGCGGGGACATTGCTGTACATGCGCATGAACTCTCTAGTCAGATCCGCTCGCATACTCAAGAGGGACCACCAGATTCTGTGAACGGGATGCAACTTGAACGGGTACGCTGACTTCAACTTCTCGCTTTCATGTTTCCCTCCCTCTATCCACTGCAACCTTTCCTCATGGTTCGCCATGTATTGGTGAATGAAAGATATGGCCGTTTTCACGATAAGTGTGTCGGGAATTTCGTTTCCATTTAGCTACAACAAGAAGAAAAATAGCGGGCAAAAGAAGGTATTAGCTCGGCTCTCACTTGACCCTCTCAAATTGTCGACTCGCTCCTCCAATTGAAAGCATTCTCACCTTGTTTCTTGCATGGATTGGGAGGAGGCGCGTAAAAATGAGAACCTTGGACATCAGTAGGTTCTTAAGTTCCGTAAGCTCCTCATCAGCCTCCTTATCACTTATATTTTCAACTCCCTTGAGCTCATCCTTGATACAAGAGTAGACAGAGAAGAAGATCTTATCCCAAGTGATCATGGATGGGGGTTGCGTCGTTTTATCATCATTAGTCTCCTTCTTTTTTCCATCTGCGTTGTCAATCTCGTGACCTAAACTGTAAAGCATAAGATCCATGTCGTTCTTCGACATAACTTTCGACTGCAACGAGTGAAACGAGTCCCGGATTGTTGTTGTTGTCAGAATACGACTGCAAAGCTTGATGCGACTTGCTCCAGTGTGGCTCTAAAAATCTCACCTCATCGTTGACCTTGTGTAGGTAACTCAAGAGCTTGTGAGCGTCTTCCTCAGATACTCCAAGCTCCCGTCCTCTTTTTTTAATGATATCCACAGCCCTCTCGAATACATTATGCATCTCCACACGTATCAAGGCGTCAAGTATGACACTCCCGAAGCCATACTCTTTCAGAGTCGTGACTATTCTGGCATCGTTCCTGCTCGCAGCATAAGCGAGAATCTCGTCCTGCGTCGTGCTGTACATTTTCACCCAGAACTTGGCATAGGCTTTACTATTTCCCCCTTTCATGGTCTTCTGGCGAATCTGGCTACCATCGTTTGAGAAGTCACTTATTACTTTCGTTAAGACACCTTCGCTGAAGGACGTGATCCTCTGTGTTAAGACACCTTCGCTGAAGGACGTGATCCTCTTTTTATCCCCTTTAGCCAAAATAGTGTCCACAATGCATCGATACCCGTTCAGCATAGTGGACATTGAACCCTTATTGGAGTGGTATTTTTTCGTCATAGCGTCGCACCAAGTCAGCCGATCCTTGGCATAGTAATGGCTCGCCGTGATCATGTCGACATGCCTCGTCTGAAGCAACTCTTCGGCCATGGTAGGAATACTCCACTTGCTGGCCAAGAGGACTTGCATATGTTTGTCCAAGTCTGTTCCTTCAACCGCCACTATGCACGTCTCGAAAAGGTTGACCTCCGAAAGGACATCGTAGACATTGAACAAGTGATCCTTGACGGCGAACTTTGAAATTTCACAGGCATATTCAAGAAGTCTTGAAAATTCTATTTGCTCCAACTCGTCTAACTTCTCGGTGGAGCACCCGTAAATAGCATCGCAAAACATCTCCTCAATGTCATCAGCGATTCCGTTTTGGTTCAGATCGGCATCGTCCGTAACGTGCCCCCCCCTAGCCATATAGGCGAGGAGGGCGTCGACTATTCGGCCGCTCTCCTTCAAGACAACGACAGGCTTGTGATCAGTAAGGGAAGAGTAAATGTGCTGGAGAGCACCCTTCCCTCCCCCGCAAACGATTGTAATGCTAGACAAGCGAAGCAAGAGCGACGAGCGAAGCGAGTCACGGAGAGGACTGCGTTAGTGGTCGTCGCGGTGCAGCTCTGATTTCACACCCATTCTTACCTCGGGATATAAACGGCACGGTGCTCGCCAAGGGTCCTTATGGCATCTTCGATCATCATCCGGGTTGCAACCTGTGAGCCGTGCTCAGGTTCAATGAGATTGCCATGGTCGTCCAAGCTATTTTGCAACGGGTTTTCCGGAGTCCACTCACTGCTTGTCATTACGCGGGGGGGTACTTCATCAACAAGAATGTAATGCGAGTGATTCCAGTCAAGCTTTGCCTTCATCTTGTCCTCAGCTTCACACGATATGGTGGGGTATGTGGCTTCTCCTCCGTTCATGGCCACGTTCCCCTTTATCTTTCCAGCGCTAGCGACCCCGATGAAAGGGGCCTTCAAATTTAGAGAAGCTCGGATGTCTCCCAGCACGTTCGAAATTCCCTTGTCCGTTCCATCGTCAATCACCCATGCTTGTGTCTCTCTAGTGAGATGAGCCAGATCATGCGAAAAAGCGTCGTAGAAGCGTGGAACCATCTCCATCTTGTGAGATGACGTACCTACAATAGAAATGAGCAACCCAGGAGGACGTTCCTTCCAAATCGTGAGAAAGTGATAATAAATCCCGCTTGTTAAGGCCTGCCTGTCTTGCACATCATTCTTAGAGGCAATGTTTGGTACTGCGACGAGCCAAACGGACATAAGAATTAAGCAACGTTTTCATCTAGTTCTTGCCTGTTCTCACCTCTCATGTAGCGCTTCTCACTGACATCAAGAAGGTTGCTGAAGTCTGTGTCATTTGTGTTGATGATGTTGGGGGCCAGCGCGGCGAAGGCATCCTGGCTGGCGCCAAAACCGCCGACATTCTCCAAACTTTTGTGCTCCTTCTCCTTCTCCTTCTCCTCTTGCTCCTTCTCCTCTTGCTCCTTCTCTTTTTTTCCCTTTCTGTGTGATAATCGAATTGATTTTTCATACATTGTCTTCTTAAACTAAGTTGCGTTAAGTCAACTTGGTAGTTAGCATAGAAAAGCGCGGCGCTCAACTCTCACTTCTTTTCTTGTCAATTCACACTCACCTTGTTCTTGGCTCTTGCAATCGCAAAAAGAGAAGTTACAGACGCTTCCTCCACTTCCATCTTGTTTTTCCTCTTAGCGTAGTCTTGGAACTTTATAGAGCCAAATCTGAAGCTGGGCTCTGAAAAAAGCAGGGGGAGGACATTGTGTTCGTGAAGGGGGTCTGAATCAATCTGAGAGTGAAGGTCTCCGAGAAGAGAAGAATTCTTACCCAACTCGTCAGACTTTTGTTTCTGAAGATTCTGCCTCATTCGCATTTTTGCATCGCTGTGGAGGGAGGTGAGGAGACGAGGGAAAAGTGTCAGAACTCCCATCGGATCATAATACTAGATGATTATATGTTAAATGTCAGAACTCCCAACAGCGGTGGAGGAGAATGTGTTAGTTGTGTGTCAAACTCACTTCACTTTCGATACAAGTGTAGAGGCCACCACCATCGATCCGAGTCTGGTGGATTGGACGACAGGTGGACCTTGAGGTTGCGTTTCATCTTGAATGTAGACCTTTTTCGACATTGGCACGATCTGTTGTGCTATAAATTGTTTGATGTTTGTTTGGCCCCTTCTTTCGTACGTTGAATTTAGACAATAGGCCAAATGACGAACACGTGGAAGGAGGATGTGTCCACCACAGGGTTCGACAAGCTAAGATAACTCTTTTCCCAAACGTGTTAACACTCGTTTGTTGTCGATCTGCTGTCTTGGGCTTAGTCGAGAATTATGCCCTTTTTCTGCCCATTTGTGACCTGCTGACCAATATGTAAGTTCCCGACCGTATTGGGAAGATTGATTGGTATCGGGACGACCGTGACGGGCGTGCAGACCGAGAAAGCTAAATAACGGTCTCAGACGTTGCCGAGGAGTTGAATAATTGGGGGAAAACTGTTCATGTGTGACCAAGTAAAGGAGGAAAAATGACCTTTAAATTCATAATTTTGCTTTCATTTCGGACTACTTCGCAGAACTAAAGGATTGACCGGCGGGATAATAGGATCATTATGCAGGAACTTGCTTTAGTTCTGCGAAGTATCACTTGCTAACCCCCATTTCACCCTCCAGGAGAGCCCCGATGCCTACCAAATTAAGGTTTACAATGTAATTGAGTCCTTGCAGGCTCTAGGTCGATCCCAACCTTTATATTTATTACTATTATGGTACTCATAGTACGAAAAATATAAATAAATGTCGTTCACTCCATTAAAATAAAAATATCAGAACAAACCATGTTTGCTTCTATATCAAATTTAGATACTTTTACGACCTCGGAAATCAATTGCGAAAGTACCCCGCGAAAGCGCCGCTATATTCTTACCGATAGTTGCGCCCTCTTGGGCCTCAAAATCCCTTCCTCTTTCAGCCAAGGATTATGGGCCACCGACCCGGCAAGTTGAAGGTCCGATTAAAAGACATGTAGGGTCGAAGCGCCAGGTTTTTACATTGTAATGCTCTCATTATTACTCAAGTAAACGACATACCATATATTCGAACGTTCTTATTCACGTTGTAAGGTGTGAGGTCTCTCTCACTTTTTGCCTGAGAAAACAGGGGCATAATTCTCGAGTAAGCCTTGTTCGGACTCTGCGAAATTAATTCCAGAAGAAGAAGATTTCTCCAAAAGCGGCTTCTCCCATACCGCTCGCCTCCTTGTCCATCTCTTGCTGAATTGCGAGAACGCACCAAACACAACTCCCTATTCCCCAAATTCATCTCCCTCTTCCCCCTAAACTCCCTTAAACCCTCCTCCTTTCCCTTCCCCCCGAGGATGAAACAAATAACAGCCTTGGTCGGCTTAAATTTGGCATGCTGGGTATGCCTGTCTGTTTTTATAATAAGAATTATCCACTCTCCCGCACAATCATCTCTTAAAAGTGGGGTTTCATCATCTTCAAACAAAGATAAATCGACACCATGCCTCGACATCCTACCTCAACAGCAAGTTGAACAAACCCATCAACCCGAACTCGGAACCGTAATCTTTTCCCCCTCGCATCCATCGTCAACCTCACCACAGCTACCCTACATAGTAAAAGACCTGAAGCGACAGCAGGAGTTCCTTGGCCTGCTGCACAGGGAGAAAATGTCGGACTCCCCAAAGCCCCCCAAGGGAGGAAGAGGAGGAGGAGGAGGAGGAGGAGGAGGAGACTCATCTCAAACGACCCTCGAGGATTTGACTATGGAGGATTCTAAGAAGAACTTCCTCCACGATGGGTCTTTCCACCTTGTGATCTACCCCCCCACCCCATCCCGCTGCGAGAGCTTCACAATCAAGGCTAGGCACTTCCCCCCCGTGGACTGCAGCACTTTCAAGGGCGACACCTGCCACATATACAGTGAGGTGAGAGAGTGGGATAAGGGGGATGCAAAAGTTAAACAGCGTGACGATTACGAGGCACTAACACTTCTTCGTTGAATCGCAGTACTTTGCCCCACCCTCCCACCCCAAGCTCCTCAAGGAGAGGAACGGGAGGAAGCCCGCCTTCGTGGAGATTGGGGGCCTGGACGGTAAGCCCGAGAACAGCATGACTGAGATAATGGAGCGGAACGGGTGGGATGGGCTGGTGATAGAGGCGACGCCCGGGAACTACGTCCAGATTGCGAGCAACCGGCCGTGCGCTTCTGTCGTGGAGGCGGCCGCGGGACCGAGCTGGGGCGCGGTGGATTTCTTCGGGTGGGGAGGATGCTGCAGCGGAGCAAAGAGCGCAATGAGCGATAGTTTCGTCAAGGTTTTCCACAGCAAGAAAGGGTCCAAGGAGAGGAAGTACTATAGAGTCAGGTCGGCGCCTATAGTTGATCTTTTCTTGGCTTGGGGGAAGGACTTCGTTGACTTTTGGGTACTTGATGTCGAGGGCGGAGAGAGGCAGGTTCTGGAGGGGATGGACTTCGATAAGGTTGAGGTTGGCATGATTATGATAGAGGTGAGCCAGCAGGGTGGAGATATTAAGGAGGTCGAGGACCTGTTGGCAGCCGCAGGTTTCTTCAAGGCGGAGGATTTCAAGAGCTGGAATGACCTGAACAGTTTGTACTTGAATTCAGCTGTCTGGGAAGTGTAAAGTGAGACGAGCGAGGCTGGATGTCATAACACGCAAACGATTTGTTGATGTTTTCATAAAAACAACCAACCTTCTTTCCCTCCTGCCCCCTTCCGCTACCTCCATCCCTGTCCCGCCAATTCCCTCACATCCCTCAAGCAGTCCAGCGTAATCTCCAGGCTCATCCCATCGACAGTGGACACCATCTCTCCGCTCACTCCATCTCTGCACCCCGCCTCCACGCACCCAGCAAGGATCCTCGTTTCATCAATTTCGCTTGGCAGGCATTTCTCCACTACTTTCTTCGGGTCGCTCTCCCACCCCTCCCCCCCCCCCTTCTCTTTACCATCATGCATGGCCATCCCAGCAGCCGCAGCTAAAGCGAACCCCCCCCAGTTACTGACGCTTGCAACGATAAGGTGATCGCAGGACACCACACTAACGCATTTATCAGGCATGAGTATGTTCTTCGACTTGATCGTAGCCTCATACTGTTTTCCGAACCCAAGCTCGTTCCCTCCATCCCCGATTGCCGTGACAATGAGCTCGGGCTTGGAGGATTTAGCGAGGTCGATGAGCTTGTCGAGGGGAGCGAGGAGGTGGTCCATGGATATGCCACGCATGGTGTAGCAGGACCCGTCAGCCGCGCGACCGGGACGCTCAATTGCGACGATGTGGTCACACGAGGTTTCGGCGATCTCAATAAGTCTCTTTGCCTGAAGACGAGCGGTGGGTCAATATTATCGTTTAGTTTCCCTCATTCAATTCTCCTAGTTCTCACCTCCCCCTCTCCCCACTCGCTCTCCGGCGGGAAGCTTTCAAGCTTTAGATTCCCCCCCCCCGCCCAGATCCCCACATTGGCAGCTCCCGATATGAAGACGTCCTCGTTGCACTCATCTGTGAGGATAACCACCTTGAGACCCAAAGCAACGCAGGAACGAGCGATCGCGAAGGCACCGGGGGGACCATCCGTCTCAGACGGTGGGTTTCTCTCGACACAACAAGGGACTGGGAGGGAGCGCGATGGGGGGGGCGCGATGGGGGGGGCGCGACGTTGGGGGAGAAGGATGGGAGGAGTGAGTAGAGACCAGGACATCAATTAGGACATCAATCTCCAAAACTTACAGCCACTGAGAATAACTACAGTCTGGCCTTTCTTCATATTCGCGATGTGCTTCCCTGCTTTCAATAGCTCCCCATTAATTACAACATCCCCGATACCCCTTCCCCCTTCATCTCGACTTATTCTCTTCTCAATTGAGGATACGGCTGCTGATAATGACAAGAAGGAGTTCTTTGAGAAATGACGGGCGTGGGCAAAGCTGGAGATCAGGAATAATGCCGAGGCTTGGAGCTGGAGGAACTTCATTTTCTCCATTTTCACAAGTCTGGTTCTGGGCTGGTTCTGGCAGAAACTCAACAGGTTCCAAACTTTTCTTACTATCGTCTATCCTTCTTGGTCACGCCCCAATTTTTCACCTCCCTCACATTATCCGCCCTGAGTTTACCCATTGGCTACGTGTTTAGCCCCCAACACTCTTTCCCTATCCCCAACATCCACCCCCCCCCTCGAAAAACAAACTGCTTGGTTGAGCAATGAGCTGGGTGGATTCAAAGGACGCCTCTCCCAACTTAAACTTGGACTCAATATCGTCACACACTGCTGGTTTCAACACCGACGATGACGCCCAGTCAGAGACGTCCCTCACAAGGGTGACCAAAAACACACACCTCTCCCCCTCTTCCTCTCCCCCCTCGAAGAAGGACAACGCAAAGTCTTCCCCGTCCACCTCTCGCATCCCTTCCAAGCCCCCCCCCGTGGACCTCTCCAAGTTCAAGTCGTCCTTCGAGAAGAACCACTGGTCCGACCACAACGAGATCTGGCGTTCCCACATTGTCCATGACCCCCGTCTCCCCACCCCCCAAGACTCCACCACTCCCTGGGACGTTCTCAACTTTCCGAGGTCAATAGACGCCGTCCTAGGGCGTGAAAACAGGGAGACCAAGATCTCTTTGAACACCCTCGTTGCAAACGGCACCACTAGGAACGTCATCCTCCACGGTCCAGCCGGCTGCGGCAAGACTGCCATGGTCAAGGTATTCGTCAAGGAGTTCTACACCTCCAACGTCCTCGACGGAAGGTTAGGTCTCAAGGACTGCGTGTACGAGACGACCGGCCAGGAGGTGGCGGCGAACGTCAGGAAGTTCACGCATGACGTGGAGCACTGGAAGAAGAAGCTTGACCACAAGATTAAGAAGACGGGGGTGGTGCCGCCGATGAAGATTATCATTATAGACAACCTCGACAAGGTCCCGAGCGGGAAGCAGCAGAACGTGAGGATGCTGATTGAGGCCATGGACGAGGATGGGATTAGGTGAGTATATATATCTTGGGGTACAGGAGAAGAAGGAGAAGGAGGAGAAGGAGGAGAAGAAGGAGAAGAGCCTCGTCTGACCCCCCCCCCCAATCCCTTGTAGGTTCGTTTGCTCCGTAAAGTCCCCCAAGGATCTCGTAGACGGTATCCGTCAACGCGCCTACATCCTCCAGATGAAGAGGCTCCCCCAGAAGGACATGCTCACCGTCTTCCTCAAGGTCTGCGCCCGCGAGAGCATAGGCTTCGAGAAGGACGCGGTGGAAGAGCTCTTTAAGTACGCGGGGGTGGATTTGGGGAAGATACTTAGGACGCTGCAGAGGATATTTGTTAAGTACGCGTACCTGTCGTACGAGAACGTACTCAAGGAGGTTAACCCGGAGGAGGTGAGAGAGCGGGAGGGAGGGTGGCTTTGCTTGTGATTTACGCCAGGGCTCACTCAAAAGGCTCCCCCCCCCCGTCCCTTCCCCTTAGTTTAACAAGCCAATCGAGGTGGACGCTGCGGCCGCCATCCTGCCACTCTCCAGGTGTCCCTCATGCACCCTAATCCCCCCATGTAGGCACATCACCCTTTTCGACCTTGCGAAGATGGGGCGAAGGAGAAGGAGGGAACTACCCAAGAGGGATGATGGGTCTATGACTTGCACGCACTTTAAGGATACCGGAACGTGCCACGCTTTCAACAGGTGAGAAGGGGAAGGGAGGGGGGGAGGAGAGGGAAGGACATTTTTTGGGACGTTGGGAAGACACGGGTTCGAATGTAAGGCGATGGTAAGGAGGTATAGAAATGTCCAGCTGATCCCCCCCCCCCCCTCCCCCCCCTCCCCCAACCCCCTTTCACCTTAGCCTCGGTCGTTGCTCTTGCAACCATCCCCTCGACATCCACACGATAAACTACCCCCCCTCCCGTTGTCCCGTCTGTTCCCTCCCTAACCCCTGCAACAAGTGCGAGTACACCCTCCGCCGTTCCGACCTTGAGAAGTTCGTGGTCGACAACACTGAGCTTCTGGTGGGGAGCTATAAGGCGAAGAAAATTGGGGAGGTTCTCGAGCTCGCGAGCGTTAAAGCACGCGTTAGCGGTGCAGAGGGCGGTGATAAGGTCCTCTCCCGTTCGGCTTCCTGTAAATCAGGTTTGGAGGATTTGTCTACCAAGCTTGACCAGGTATCGCGGTGGCTCAGGAACAACCCTGACTGCTGCGACTGCGATGTTTACGAGAGGAAGAGGAAGTGGATAGGGAAGGCTGTTGAGGGGGCGTTCTATGCGGTTGATAGGGCGCTTTACGAGTGGAGGGCTAGGAGGGATAGGACGGGTAGCGTTATGGAGAAGGCGGGTGGGACGGGGGGAAGGAGAAGAGGGAGGAGGGGGGGGGGAGGAAAGAACGAATCGATGAACAGAAGGACGAAGGGGAAGAAATGAAAAGGGGGCGTTCTACAAGGTTGATAGGGCGCTTTACGAGTGGAGGGCTAGGAGGGATAGGACGGGTAGCGTTATGGAGAAGGCGGGGG
>BRYA01000390.1:0-19441 GCA_030267965.1 Triparma columacea
GTACGAGTACTTATCGCCCCCCACGGTGCCAGAAGTGTCCAAAGCGGACCCTGGAGAGAGGTAGGAATAGGAATTGGTGCAGCGGTAACGTAAAGTGAGTTGTGGGGTTAGGAATGGTTCTACAGACTACACAATCCTTATTCTCGTCTTACCTTGGATTGGAGTGTTGGAGGAGTAGGGAGAAGGGCACGTATTGTGGATGTTGATGGTTCCAGAAAGCCTGTAAATATCATCACCATTTCCTGAGTCTGCCGTGTTCCCAGAAAAGCTCGTTCCGTACACATTGACAGCAGTTCCACTATCAACAACAAAAATAGCTCCACCTCCATGACTACTATCTGTAGCTCTATTGTTGGAGAAAATACAGAGCTCAAAGTCAACTATGGCGTTACTAGAAATGACAGCCCCTCCACCATTATACACAGTATACCCCTTGTCGAAGGTGAGAGCTCGGAGAATAAGTGTACCGCTCTCATTTCCAGTCACATACATCCCTCTTCTTTGATTCTCTCCATCCAACACACAGCTTGCGTTGTCCTCTACACACTTGACCTCACCATTCAAGTTATATGTGTACAGCATGTTATCACTATCTGCACAAGTCCCCTCTGAGCCTTTATACGACCCAACAGCTAGAACCGCAGTGTCACCATTCGCCATGATGGAGTTGCCAACGCTGAGACCGGAGCCTGCATTATTACTGACCGTGTTGAACAGCCCGTTCATATCGTTCACATTCACCTCAGCCAATGACCTCCCTCCGACTAGGACTAAGCAGGTCCAAAAGATTAGGAGGCAAATATGAGACATAAGGCTTCGCGGTTTGAGGGGGTCCGAGGGTTTGGAAAAATCTCAATTAGTTGGGGATATGGAGAAATATATGGAGTAGGAGGGGTAGTTAAGGGAATGACGGGGTATGTAGGGAATATACAGGTTTGTACGGGGGGATTCTGTGGGTATAGCACTTGGACTTGGGAAAGTTTCGGGTTAGGATAAGTAAGATTTCAGATGTGTTCCACAACTACTTACAATAAGGGGTCCCAAGCGCGGTTGTATAGGCGAAGGACGGAAGGTAGCGTTGTAGCAAGGGTATCCTTGCAACTTCCAAAGTTTTTTCCTGAGAACCCTCCACGGAATTTTCTCCCCCAACTTTTCTACACTGTAACTGAATATGTGAATAAATTTACTCGATTTGTGTTTTACGTAAGTTGTAACTCTCTATTTTGACACTCGCATACTTCTATGCCCCCCCCTCCCCACTCCCGTGCAATCAACATTACTCTCAGCCTTCTAATCCAATGCGATGAAAACCTTGGGCCTGTTGAATATCTTAACGGCATCCTCGATCTCCTTGAGCTTTGCCTCCAAGGCGTTCTTCTTCTTTTTTTGGGCCAGCGTTTCGACGGTGAGGGGCATGGCAAAAAGCTCATTCTTTGTCAATGTCTCGCTCTCATTCAGGACCCTCAGGGTCTCGAGCCTCTCGCTCTCGGGCATCAGAGTCATGCCGTCGGGACAGTCTTCGTCAGCCTTGTTGAGCTGGCGAATTTTCTCCTGCGCGGGGACGGGGAGTGGGGAGGGAGGAGGAAGGGGGCATTAGCCTTCTGGTTGTTACTTTCATCATCTCTCCCCAATTCTTCTCACCTCCTCCTCCCAAGTCTGCTTCCTCTTCTTGAGGTAGTCCGGGATCTGTCCGTGGCTCTTGTGTTTGTATGGACTATCGTCCGAATCCCCTACCCTAGAAGTGGGCTTCGCCCCGATGATCTCGGTCTTGTTTTGGTTCAAGTAGTCCTTCTGATATCTGGCTTTGAGGGAAGCGCGCTGGTTGTGGAGGGCGGGCTTGCGGGCCTGGCCTCTCCTCTCCTCGAGACGAGGGGAAGGTTTCGCGAGGATCTCCGAGTTATTTTTACCGAGGTTTTGCATGGCCATCGTCATGGAGTCAACGTAATCGCCGGTCTTCTTCTTGAGGAAGTTGTTGTGTTTCTTCTGCCACAGGGGCTTGTTGTTTTCCTCACCGGAAGCCTGGAAGGGCTACGACAAGTGTGGGTCAGAAGGATTGTGTCAATGGACAAGAAATATGCCGTATGTCCCTGCTCGCAGTCGTCGTCTTGCTGTATGCCATTCTCACCTCCTCCTCATATTCGTCCTTGAGAGCGTTGGCATTAATGCCGTTGTTAATCTGTTGGGTGAGAAGGCGGATGGGGGAGAATAGACAAAGGTGTCAGTACGGAAAAGGAATATCTCCCACCCTGCCAACCCCCCCCCCCCCCTCCCTCAAAACCCCCCAACCGACCTTGCTTTGCACACCCTGGAACTGCTTCATCTTCTTCAACCCCCTCGACGTCTTCTCCTTTTCCATCGCATCCTTCTCCATATTTTTCCTCTGCATCTCCTTGAGCGCGCGACGGTTCTCCGTCATGTGGTTCCTCACAGACTGACCACGGGCAGCCTGAGCACCGCGGAAACCATTCACAGGAGCAATCAAAGAACGGGCTTGGGAGCCGGACATCATCTTACGGCGAGCAATGGCAGCCTAGAATCGACGTGGTGAGGGGATTAGGGGAGTAGGGGTGCGTATTGGGGTTAATTGAGAGAGGTCTCGAGACAGTTTTTGAAGTGCAGGAGCTGAATTCCCCCAAATTATCGTTTCATGGCGACAGGTCGGGGTAAAAGAAGAAATAAGAAATATATTATAGTCTACAACACAGCGAACATGGGCGTGGATCAATAACTGGGCTACATGGCCCACTCTCCCTCTTGCTTTCGAATCGAAGCCAATATGAATTATTCTTGTGGAACACAACATCGTGAGAGGATGCCAGCAACATAATATTTACCTGCTTATGGGGCGACCTCTCAACGGCCGCGTGCGAAACGCCTGATCGTGCTGTGTTCATTTCCCAAAAATATGAAATGGCAAAAGTGGGTCTCTGTCAAGGCCTTGGCCTGAGACAAATACCCTAATCTTTTACACATGGATTCTTCAAAAAACCTGTCGGAAGACGAACAAGCGCTCCTCCTTGCCGCTCAAGTATTCAGTGCCAAAGAATGGTCCGCTTTTGAGGAGCTGTTACCGGACCTGGAGGACATACCAGCGTTTGGTCATTTTGTGGATGGGCGAGAGGTTCCTGAAATACATCCGTACAAGTGTCTGATGTACCCTAGCGAGAAGACGAGCTGCATCCAGAACGCCATATGGGCGGATGCCCCTCTCTCAACAATAAAAGCGATCGTAGAAAAATGTAAAGAAGATCCCAAGAAAAGAAACATCCTTGCGACCTGTGATGAGGATGGCTACCTGCCGCTCCACGTCGCAGCAGGGGTCAGCGAAGACCTTGAAGTCGTCAAGTTTCTGCTTTGTAGCTATCCGAAGGTGAGATGGGGCGAGGAGCGCCAAAATTCTCACTTATAACCTCACCCCCCTTCGCGATTCGCTCCGCTCATCTCAGGCGGCAATGGTGGTGGACTCAGCGGGGATGAAGCCAATCGATATTATTACACGAGGTGGAAACATTGAGGGGAGGCCAGAGAGGACGAACGTGGGCGCAATAAGGGACTTTTTAGAGGACTTTATGAGCAAGTACAAGAGAATGCACACTTGCTATCGGTGCGGGAAGGACGACGTGCCGCTGAAAAAGTGCTCAGCCTGCAAATATGTATCGTACTGTGGGCGGGATTGCCAGCGGGCCGACTGGAAGAAGCACAAGGACGTATGTAAGGCTAAGCAGGCGACAGGAGCGAAGAAGTGTTGATATAATACATTCCATAGTGAACATGAGTCCTGTTTTCCCATACGTCTTCTTGGCCGCATTTATAGTCGTACATGAAATTTTGCGACGTGTACGGCTTGGTCATGTCCTTCTGACCTCCAGAACAGCTTGCTCCCTGACCTGAAGGGAGATGAAGAGTATAAGTGAAGCCCGCTTTTGTGCTAATCCAATGAAGCTGGTCCTTGATGTAACCAGACCACTGTGCAGAATCTGTTTCGAATTGCGTGCTTCCTGGTGGCACATGCGGGTATTTCAAATTATCAAATCACCCCAAATAAATTCGGAGCCAAAATTTCCTAAAGTCTGTTGAAAGTCCAAACAAGTTCTCTCCACCCCTGCATCACCTCTTCGTATCGCCTACCCCCCCTCCCCCCTTCCCCGCCCCCATTTCCCTCCATCATCCCAACCTCATTCTTTTCCCAATCCCCCTCTCCCACTGCACTCACCCCATATGGCCTCTTCTTCTGCCCCTCCTCCGCCTCCACCTACCGATATTCCAATACCCACTTCAATGACAGTTGTACCACTAGATCCAACTACAAAGGTCCCGAATAATAGCTTAAATACCCCAAAAATCTCCACCACCTCCAACCCCGAGACTCCTCATGTCCCTCCTCCTGTAAGTTCAGCAGGGAAACGGAAGAAACAGGCCGTAACGCCCAAGTTTAGCCAAGCGGCTTCACTGGCCGAGTCAACGAATAGTGTTCGTCGAAATAAAATAGCCACACTCTTTAAAAAAGTTGCACAAATAGGTGAGAAAAAACGCGACGAAGGAGGGAACAGATCAAGACCCAAAAGCACGGGGTGGGGTGTGTGTAGAGAGGGTGGCTTAAGCCCCCCCATGCTTCTTCTCTTTGACGATGATTGAACGTCTGCTCGTTGATAAAATGAAGCCAACCCATCCTCCCTCCTCATCCCCCCCCCCCCCCCTCCCCACCGCCAACCCACCAGACTACGAGACCGACGTAACCGGTCTTCGCAACGACCTCGATACCGGCCCCGCCACAAAGTTCGTCCTCCTAATGGTCTCCACCGCCCCCCCCCCCAACCCCGGTGGTGGGGGATCTGTCTGGGTAAACAGTACAAAGGGAGAGGCCGTCAGGAACCACCGCGTGCCGCCCAGAGTTACGGCGTACGGGGGACCGGGGGTCGAGGGTATGAAGAGGACGCTCGAGATCGTTAGGGATGCCATGGAGGGTAGGGGGGGGGGGCTAGAAATTATGGGGGATATGAAGGGGGTGAAGGAACACTTTGACAGGAAGAATATAGGGAGATCGCAGGCCGCGCAGAGCAGGGCGAGGGAGGAGAATAAGGGGAGGTACAGCAGGATACTTAGGAAGCTACAGGAAGAGAAGGAGGCGGGGGGGGAAGAGGGGGGTGAAAAGGAGGGTGGGGGGGCAGAGGAAGGTGTCCCGGAGCAACCTGACGCCGGAGGTTCCGCAACTGCTGCGTCGCCTGTGCAAGAAACCGCCGTAACTTCAACCCTCCCACCCTCCCCCTCGTACCCTACTCCCTCCGACCCCGGTCCCTTGTCCCCAGCTGCTCCAGGTCAGGTGGAACCTCCACGTCCGGCAGCACCAGGTATCGCGACCTCCAACCCTACAGGCGGGGCATGTTCGAAGAATCTCAGCAAGGCCTCGCCGTTACGACCCAGGAGCGTCATACCAGGGGTAGACCTGATGGTTGGGGGGGGAGGTTCTGAATCAGATGATGATGACGACGGGGTTTTTGACACTTACTTGAGCTTACTTGTTGACGGGGACGGGGAGGATGAAGAAGAAGAATGGGAAGGTGGAGGGAAGAGGAGGAAAACGTAAAGGGGGGGAAGGTATGACCATGTGTCTAAGTTTCATGTTCGTGATTTTGTGTAATCCTCTTTGCTTTCTTATTTACCTCCCTTTTCCTTCACTCTCCCAACCCCCCCCTTTCCTCCCTCAAAAGCTCCTCCCTCGCACTCAAGCGTTCTCGACAGTCTTGAGAAGTTCCTCGAGTTCCCCGTCCTCGTCCATCTGCGTGACGATATCGCATCCCCCCACGAATTCCCCGTTAACATAAAGCTGCGGTATCGTCGGCCATTCCCCGTACTGCTTAACCCCCTCCCTAATCTCCGGGTATTCCAAAACGTTCACGGATGAGAAGGACGCGCCGTTGGACTGGAGGATCTGGACGATGCGGGCGGAGAAACCGCACTGGGGGGAGTTGGGGGAACCCTTCATGTAGAGCATTATGGGGTTGGACTTTACGTGGGAGTCGATTAACTCGAGGGCTTTTTGATTGCCGGATGGGACTGACTTCTTCTGGGCTGCAAAGTCTGAATGGGAACCACTATCGTCAGAGGAGAAGGTCCTAATAAGAACGGATGAGGGGGAGGTGGTGGGAAGGGGTGTAGGTTGGAGGGAGGAGGTGTATTCTCTGCAGGATGACAGGTGGGACGAGGCAGGTTTGTTGTGTGGTATTCTTTTGAAGATGGTGGTTGTTTTGGAGAATCTGTTGGTATTGAGTAGTATACGTGATATCATATTATCTATATATGTGATTTAATGTAAGTTTGGAGTTTAAGGGGGGTTAGAAAGGGGTTTAGAAGACTGTGATGATAAAACAGAGAAGGAAGAAGGAAGGACTCTGAGCTCTGAGCTCTGAGACTCTGAGATCTGAGATTTCTTCTTCTCATTTAATTGCTCCATGTTTCATTCTAATTTCCATATAATCGTAATATTGTGTATAATTTCAACGCATGTAACATCATTTATCAACACACATACTAATTTGTGCGTAAAAGATGCGATAGGGCGAAGATTAGGTCCTTCATTAATATACCATGCCACCGATGCCACTCTCAATGGTGAAGATAATGAGGATAATATCAATCAATACTCAACTATCAATCAATTAGACAACAAAAGGAATAAGGGAAGGAAGAAGGGAAAGAAGAGAAACAAGACAGTAATAGAAATCCAATCAAAAACACAACTCGACAAACTCTTTCAACCAATCATCAATCCCTCCTCCTCCTCCTCTCCAAAATCTACACCACGCTCAATTAGAAAGAAGGCGTATGATCTAATGAACAAGATAGCAGTTAGAGGAAACGTACAAAGAGAAAGAAAGAACAAGAGAGAGCAGGAGGATCATGCTGTTGTTAAAGCACTATGGGAAAGAAAAAGATACCTAGACTACCAACAGGTGAGAGGAGGAGGAGGAGCAAATCAAACACTGTCTACGAATAAATACTGTCAAAAATATATACTCACTCTTACCTCCTCCCCCTTCCACCCCTTATCACCCCCCCCACCTCCCCCCCCACACACAGGATTCCAACCTGTCAACTCTCTCCCAATCCCTCTCCCCCCCAACCCCCCCTCCCCTTCCCCCCCCCATGCGTATAGCCCTATCAATCGAAGGCGGCGGTATGCGTGGTTGTATATCCGCGGGCATGGTAACAGCAATCTCACACCTCGGTCTCCGTCCATGTTTCGATTCCGTTTACGGATCCAGTGCCGGGAGTTTAATCGGGGCGTACTTTATAACCGGCCAGCTGCCGTGGGAAGGACCGGAGGTTTATTACGATTGTTTAACAAAAGGTGGTCGTACGTTTATCGACAGTCGTCGTTTGTTGCGGAGTTTAGGGTTCGGACTAGCCGACCCTAGGTTACTCAAGGACGTGGTTAAAAGGAAGTACGGTAAACCGGTATTTAAGCTGGACTATTTGCTGAACGAAGTTGTGAAAAACGATAAACCACTCAAGTACGATATACTCGCATCCAAATCACAAACACAACCACTAAACGTCGTTGCGTCAGGGCTGGTTTCAGAGTCCAGTGTAACCCTCAATGAAGCCTCGGGTAACTTCAACGATTTAAACTCCTTAACCGAGTGTATGTGGGCATCCATGCTCCTCCCAGGTATCGCAGGTCCACCTGTTAGTATAAAGCGAGGTGCTAACTTCTTATACATTCTCGACGACCCTCCCTCAGCTGGTAACGATAAGACAGGCACGAGGACAGTTTTAGGAGGCCAAGAAACCTCGGGGGATTTAACAAGCACAGGTAAAGGTGAACCAATGTGCGACGCGTTAGTTTACGAACCCATACCATACAGGTCAGCGTTAAAGGACGGGGCTACGCATGTGCTGGTTTGTAGGACGAAACCTGATGGGGGGAACGTTTGCGGGGGACCGAGCGTTTTTGAGAGATTGATTGCGAGGAGGTTCTGGAAGAGGAAAACCGGACTGGGGAGGGTCTTTGAGTTTATTAGCAATATGAGACATAAAAAGGTGAGGCGCCGCACCGCGGCGAAGAGTTAAGGGGAGTAACAAGGGGAAAATGAAAACAATGAAGGCTAACCTTTACGCACCCTCTCTCTGTCTCTCACTTTAACGTTTCAAAACTCAAAGATATACGCAGAGGACATTCTATACCTGAACTTAAAAACCTCCGAAACCCGTTCCTCCCCTACCTCTACCCCAATCGTCCCAATCACCGGTCCAGACGTAGACCCTTTAACAGATAGTTCCCCCCACGTAATGGCAGTAGCATTACCACCAGGTAGTCCTGAGATAGGTCGAAGTGAAACTGGTCGGAGGGAGATATTCGAAGGTGTTAGACGTGGGTTTGCGGCTGCGTTTGACGCGTTGGTTGAAGATGAGGATATGATTGGGAAAGGTGAAGATATTGCGAGGAGCGTTTTTTGTGATGAGATTTTGGAGAGCTATGATCCGGATGAACAAGGGTGGGAGGAATGGTGTAAGGGGAATGGGAGAGATCCATGGGGGGGGATGGGGGGGGGGGATATACTATAATCCAACGAACGAAAAATAGGGAGGGGGGAGGGGAGGGTAAGGGAAGGGATTATGTATATTGAAGCGTGCAAGATTAAGTGAGGTGATGTTACTTGTTGCCATAGGAAATAAGTTACTTGATTTGTTGCGCCATAGGAAATAAATCGGATTTAAATGCCCCCCCCCCCTCTCCCCCTCCCCCTCGCCCCCCCCCCCCTCCTTGCCGTGTTGCCTGTGTGTTTAAAAAGCATAGTTCCTCACACAAGATACGAGTACTTGCTATCGTCGCTAACCATATCCTCAATCCTCTCAAGTATCCCCTCCCACTCCTCCCCCACGTCCCTACCCCCCTCCCAGTCCTTATCGTAAACAGCGGAACGACGGGAAAAGAGAAGCTCGTGCTCGTAGGACTCGAGCCAAACTTCAAAGAGGTTATCGGAATCTGTACCCATGGTACGGTGGAATACGGATACGACGGAACCGAAACGAGAGAGGATCGTTGACTCAATTAACTCAAGGCTCTGTGATTTGGGAAGGGTTAGGGGGGGGGAGTGAGTTTTGGGTTCATTACCTTTACCCCCCCCCACCCTCATCCCCCATCTACAATCTAGATAAACATACTAGCTGCACTAACATACCTTTTTGTCCTCCTCCCTCTCCTTGTTTTCAAGCATAGGTCCCGTAACAACAACGAGTTTCCCTCTTTCCTTAGGTTCCTTCTTATGAACGGCCTCCTTAAGGTCCCATGTGTTCATCTCTTCATCCTCATCAAAGAACGCATGCGACTCTAACCACTCCTTTTCCACGAGCTCTAAAGCCTCGGCGGGAGTAAGAGGGACGGGGGGGGTAGGAGGAGGTGAGGGAGTTGAGGTAGAAGACTTTGGAGGACGACCACGACGCTTGGTGGATGATTTTGGGGACTCTGATGAAGGGTCGGATGATTCTTCGGAGGATTCATTATCGATTGTTGAAGAAATAACGAATGTTGAACGTTTTAAGTTTGTAGGTTGTTTTGAGGAGGAAAATTTGGGGGAAGTGATGGAAACTTTCATCACGACATCAGGTTGGGGGGGTTTTCTATTTATACCTCTATTACCACGAGTTATCGATGGAATTGAGAATGTATGGCTATATGAGATAAGGAGAGACAGAAAAACAACGATGTAACTCTTATTAAGCGATCTCATGGTGAAATAATGGCTTAATTGTGACAGGCTGAAGTGAAGGTTGGAAGGGAAGGTCAGGAGAAGGAGCAGAAAGACTCACTTTTGGGCAGGCTGCTTGAGAATCACTAACGCGAACGAACGTTTGTGAAAAAATATTTTGCACGCTTACATATGTCGCACGGACTTGTGAAGCAAATTATATCAAAGTCTGATAGCGACATTGGCGCCAGAGAACTAAATATATTTAATATCTACTGAATAAATATCCATTTATCAAACTAGCGCTCGATATTCGAGCCACCATTAACATCCTTATCACTCCATATTGTTCCAGGTACGTCGTTAGTGAACTGAAAAGGCGTTGAAAAAATCTGAAATAGGGCGCACTTCCGACATCTGAATCTTCACCTGCACACCACATTTCCCCAGTCTGTCCCTCTACCTGCGACGACAGCAGTTCTCCACCCTGTTCATACCGCGACTCTCCTCACTTCACACTCCCCATAGTAGCGATGTTTAGTAGATTAGGTCCCAAGACAATCCCTGTCCTCTGCGGTGGGTTGTTAGTGGGAAGTCAATTTTTCAACAATCCCTACAGTGATGTTACTAATAATCTTCAAACGAGCCGTCATGCTAATTGCGACGAGTCTAAAGTAGAAGAGGGACTCACTACTAAGAAGGTGAGGGAAATAATGGGCACACAAACAACATGTCGTCTGAAATCTTATTCCAGACTGCTCTGGATATTGCCTTGAGTGTCGCAGAGGGCGATTCAAAGGACGATGCTTTGGATGTGTATTATTTGGGCGTACGCGAGAGGGATAGAATACATGGCGATAGGCACCGCAATCACAAATCATCCTAACCAATCACCCCCACAATCCATAACCCCACCCCCAACCCCCTAGATGTACTTCTACCGCGCCCCCGTCGGCAACATGGTCGCAAAGACCGAGCGCAACGTCCTCCTAACGCTCCCCCAATCCCGCACCCTCGGCAAGGACGTAGCCAAGCTCCTCCACCTCCCCCCCGGTGGTCTAACAGTTTCCAAGTTCAAGGACGGCGAGACCTCCGTTAAAGTCGACGCCTCAGTCCGCGGGAAGGACGTATTCGTACTCTCCTCAACCACGACGAACGACTCTATTATCGAGACACTCCTTACAATCTCCACCCTCCGTCGTGCCTCCGCAAAGTCCATCTGCGCAATCATACCATACTACGGGTACGGTAGACTCGACATGAAGAGGAAGCGCGAACCCATCGCTGCAGCTGACATCGCAATGATGCTCGAGTCCATGGGTGTAGACTCTGTCATCCTCATGGATATCCATAATGACTCCGTAGCTGGGTTCTTTAACTTGGACATACCGGTTGATAACTTGGAGACGGGACCGGTGGCGGCGGCGTTCTTTAATGAACAACTTGAGGGGGACGAGAATGTCGTGGTGGTTGCTCCTCATGAAGGACAGGTCAATAGGGCCAGCGACTTTAGAAAAAGGTTTCAACAGGTAAGACAAAGGGAGGGGGGAGCGGAGTGCAGAGTTATATTCGGGTTATGTATTCGGTATATATTTTGGTAAAGCGAATCTCAATTAGTTAACCGGCCTTGACCAACAAAATTTCCCCTTTCCCCCATCTCCCTTTCCCTCTCTTAATCCCTTAGCTGGCCGGTCTGGAAGTCCCCATGGTGTTCGTATCCAAGACCCGTCAGCGTCCCGGTGAGTTAATCCCCTGCAAGGAGTTGATCGGCGACGTCCGTGGTAAGACCTGCATAATCGTCGACGACATCGTGGACTCCGGAACCACTTTAACCGATAACGTAAGGCTCCTTAAGGAGAAGGGTGCGAAAAGGGTGTACGCGTACGCCACACACGGACTATTCACGGGAGAGGGGGGAGGGAAGGGACTAGAGAAGGACATGTCGGGGCTGGAGTACCTACTTGTTACGAACACGGTCTACCATAGGAAGGAGGAACTGGGGGGGAAAATCAAACAACTAAGCGTGGCACCGCTGCTGGCGGAAGCTATCGCGAGGACGGTGGCGAAGAGAAGCATAAGCGGGATACTTAATGTGGAAGATTAGAGATGGGCATTCAACGAGTTGTTGGACAAATCGCGCATAATTACCTTTTGGAGTGTGCTTGTGTAAGGTTGTTGAACCCACACCTCAACACCTCGACACTGATTTGTCGCCCCGAATTCTTGAACCATTTTTTAATCTCTAAACATTTCCGCCAAATTGCATCGAAATACGACACCGTAGCACAAACAATAACTTGTTGTCTCTCTCCTTCTACCTCAAGCCATATTAGGCTGAAATAAAGGCCAAAGTAGCCACACCTACAACACCTCAGGGCGTGACAAGATTAGTATTTAGTGCTCATAAAATCTTATTTCAAACGCTTTACTATTCCTCACTATGACATCCCCGTCATTCTCACTTGTAGCTGCCGCAGCAGCTGCCGGAATAACGACCTGTGCAGTTGGGGCTGAGTTTGGACAGGCCTTCGAAGATAAAGAGGACTGCCCTGACTTTGTTAAATCATTTAAGGGACAGACAAGGTACAATCTTGACACTTTTCAGGTAAGAAAAAGGGGTGGGGTGGGGAGGGAAAGGAGGGCAGAGTAGTGGGAGTGAGAATGGAGGATTGAGGTTGAGGAAAAGGCGGACATTATGCAGGGACCATTTTTGAATGCGTCTATTGCAAGTAACTCATACGAGCATTCGTTCCTCCTCCCCTCCCTCCCCCCAACCTTCCTCCCAGGGACGTTTTAAGAACCTGTTTTACGCTTATAACCCCCTCCTTATGTTGAAGACTTCCGAATACTGCCTCCAAGGTGCTAAGGAGATTCAGGAGCTTAAGGAGAGACACAGAAACGGGGAGGATATTATGAAGGGGATTACAAAGGAAGAGGTGAGGGAGGCGAAGAACGAACGAAGCGAGCTGTTTGGAAAGTTGTGTAGCATTTGTTCCGTTGAAGAGATGGAACTACAAAGTGATGGAAATTATGATACGCAACGTGCATTACGGAGACACGCGTAATGCTTTGACACCAGAAGTCTTAAAATGGCCGCCGAACGATCATACTGGGGAACGAAACACCATAACCATATCACAATGACAATCTAATCTTCCCCCCTTCCCCGAATAAACTCCCTTTAACCCACTTCTGTCGCTTTCTCGTCTTAGAACTTGAGGCTTTGGAAGCTTAAGCAGGAGGTCGACAGCGCCATCCACCCCGATACAGGTGAAATAGTCCCCGAGCCGTTCCGAATGTCCGGTTACGTCCCCTTCAACGGTCCGATATGCGTGTTCCAGGTAACCTCCTCCTCCACCCTCCCAATAGTATTCTGGAACTGGGCGAACCAGTCCCAGAACGCCCTCGTGAACTACTTCAACAGGAACGCCGCGAGCGCCATGAGCGACAAGACCCTAATGAAGTCCTACACCGGTGCCGTCTTCGGTGCCATGACGGTAGCCATGGGTCTCGCGACCTTCGTCAAGCGCACCTTCTCCCCCAAGAAGGCGGCCCGGCTCCTCCAGTTCGTGACGTTCCCTGCGTGCGTGGTTGCGAGCAGCATGAACTGCTACATCGTTAGGGCACCGGAGATGGACGTGGGAGTACCGGTACTCGACGGTCAGGGGAACGATATTCTGCCCGGGAAATTGAGCAAGGTGGCAGCGACTAAAGGGGTTTACGAGACCACGGCGAGCAGGGCGTTCCTTCAGGTGAGGAGGGAAAGGGGAGGGTTAAATGCGGGTATTCTCAGGTTCGATATTTAAGGCCAGCAACCTCTAAAACGTTCAGCCATTCTCACCCCCCCCAAACTCTCTCCCCTCCTCTCTTCCCTTAGATACCCGTGTACTTCGTCCCACCCCTGCTAACCTCAATGGTCCCCCCTCTGAAGGCAATCATAACCCGAACCCCATCACTATCCGTACCCATAACAACCTACCTCCTACTCGTATCCTTCGGAGTAGGTCTCCCAGGTGCTTGCGCTGTATTCCCTAAAATAAGCAGCGTTGAATTCGAAGAGCTTGAAGAAGAGTTTAAGGAGGAGGTGGAGAGGAGGGGGGGACCGAAGATCGTATTTGGGGGGGAGGGTGATAAGGCGTGGTTCGACAGAGGGTTGTAAGAAACTACGAAAAAAGGGGGGGAGAAGGCTAGGGGGGGAGGGGTAGGGGGGTAGGGGTTGAACAGGGGGTATGTAGGCGACGTTTTGTAGGCACAGAGAATAAGGAGAAATGTGAAAGTACATGATTTTGTAAGAGGAAAACAAGATTTAGTCCTCGCTCGGTTTCGGAGGTGGTTCAAGCACGGTCTTAAAGAAGAGCGACAGTACACCCCAACCCCACTCCGCACCCCTCCTTAAGAGCTCCAAAGGCCTGCGTAGGGGTCTTAGTAATCTTGCCAAATTCCACAGCAACCCACCACCAAACGCACCACCAGGGTCCAAGGCTAATGTGGGATGCCTGCCTGAATGATCACCGATAACAGTGTAACCTTTAGTACCCTTCACGCCAAGGAATCGTGCCCTACCACGAGGGATGCTGAGAGTCGTTCTTATGAGGTCCTCGTCATGAAACTCAGGGGCAGTGGAAGGGAGGAGGAGAGTGTAACGAATGCGGCCGTGTTTGAAGGATAACTCACGACCTTCATCTAGGGCGGCGTCGCAGAGTTTACGAGCGTCGTGGAGGACACCTTTTATAAGAGCACGGCAATTGGGACATTTTGAAGTTCCGGAGGAAGACTTTGTCGAGGCTATGTGGAGTATCAAGGGATTTAAAGTGAAAGAATGAGAACAGGATAGAATGGCGAGAGAGTTTGGGGGGATTGGGGACTGAGTTAGGGTGCACGTTTGGGTTTGCGGGTTCGACTCCATTTATTTTCGTGGAAAAATTTGAGGAGGAGAAAAAGGAAAGATCAAAGGCAAAGTAGGAAGGGGGTTCCTATAGTATGGAGGATATTACAATAGCTAAAGATATAGTCGTTGATAATAGTTTCGACAATAGTATCGACATACCGAAAGATATCAATGAATACATCGCAGGTTATCATAATATAATAGTTGTTGTAGGAGCAGGTTTATCGTGAGTACAACTTTTAGGGGATTAGAGGCATTAGAGAAGGATTTATTGTTAGCATTCGAATGATAACCCCAACATCCAATTGGTGACACGTTGTTATATTATTTGAAGCGTACAATCTCTCAATATCTCACCCACTCCCACACCTACCCCACTCTACCCCATACCCATACCTCACACCAGAGTGTCCTGCGGAATACCGGACTTCCGATCCCCCTCAGGTCTCTACGCGAACCTCTCCTGCTCTTCCCTTGGTCTAACATGTCCTGAAGATCTCTTTGACCTAAACTTCTTCACAGAGGACCCCTCCCCATTCTACAAGTTCAGCAAGGAACTCTACGTAGGAGACGACGTTAGACCCAGTAAGGGCCACGAGTGGATCAGAGGACTAGAGGAGAAAGGAAAGGTGAGCCACTCTTGTTCGTAGTCGTGAAGAACATCAGGGTTTTCAACAGCTAGCCCAAACTAACCAGCCCTTAAATGTTCTCCCCTCCCCCCCCCTTCCCCTCAGCTCCTCCGCTGCTACACCCAGAACATCGACGGTCTCGAGGTCCGTTCCGGCGTCCCTCCCCCCCTCGTCGTCTACGCCCACGGTTCCCTAACAACCTCCACCTGCACAACCTGCGGTTTCAAAGTTGAGTACAGGGGTGACGGTGAGGACGGACAGGCCTTCAGGGACGCCGTGGGTAACGGGGTAGTGCCACTTTGCAGGAAGATTACGGGGGGAGGTAAGAGGACTAAACTAGAGGACGGAACAGCCAAGACAACGGATAGACCAAGGAGGTCTAGCGGGAGGACAACGACGTCGAACGCAACACCAAAGACAACGACACCGGTGCAGGGGAGGTGCAACGGGGTGCTGAAACCTGACGTAACGTTCTTCGGCGAGAAGCTGTCACCGAGGGTAGGGTCGGCACTGAAGGAGGACAGGGAAAAGTGCGACTGCCTGGTGGTCGTGGGGACCAGCTTGAGCGTGGCTCCTATGAGCGGGGTTATGGGGTACATGGATGGGGCTAAGAAGGTATGCGTGAACAGGGAGTGGGTTGGGGCGGGGAAGGGGTGGGAGTGGGACTGGGGTTTTTTGGGTGATATAGACGACGTTGTTGGGGGGGGTGGGAGGGTGGAGAGAGGGGGGGGAGGTGGGGGGGGGAGGGGGAAGGGGGAACAGAAGGTGGAGGAAGGGGGGATGGAGGAGGCGAAATGCGACTACTGCAACGAACCGGCGGGGGGAAGGGAAGGGGGATGGAGGTGTGATGTATGCTTCGACTTTGACCTGTGCATGAAATGCTTTCAGGAAGGGGGGGGGGGGAAACACGAGAAGGAGACTGGGGGGAAACACGGATTCACAAACATTGTAGGATGAATTGGGGACTGCCGAGAGCTTCTTTTATTAGCTGGGTGTTCCTCCATAGCCGAGCGTTCTCGAGGACAGAATATCGGGCATCCGGCTTCCACCTGTAGCTCCCTCCCCCCAACCCCCCCGCCCCTGACGGTCTTGAATCTTATGGGCCTATCGTCTCGGGTTACGAGCTCGCTACTTCCTAATGATAACTTGACCTTCGACGGACACCTCTATGGCCTGTTCGCATTGGCTTCCCGATGGTGAATTTCGGAGATTGGGACTTCAATCGACGTTACGGGGGAGACGGAACGTTCTAGCTGTCGTGTCGTATAAATGCTCCCAGATCATATTAACCCTAAAAAAGAAACCTGAATAATTTACAGTAGGACTCCTAGTACGTACTGGAATTATTCCGTGACGCACAACCGAAAACAACCGGGCCCAGTCAGATTTTATTTTACACACAACAGGTACCTGCTCCACCTTCACCCCCCTAGTTCGAGCGAAGACCTTTTATAGCCTAACAGACTTTTGTAAGCCCTTGTGCTCATCAATCACCTACCTCAAGCATCATAATCAGGTGCGTCCCGCCGCTTATTGCGGATTTATCCTCTCAGTTCCCCGAGTCTCCTGAGTTTCCCACTTCATACACTCAATATCTAACCAATCCATATCCTTCCCCGATATCCTTCCTGCACCCTCTGTTTCCTTTGGTTTTCTACCAGCAGGCAAAGAAACGGAGATCTGAGGTTTAGTAATGGAGGAGAAGATCGTCGTGTACGACGGGGAAACGTCGTTTGAGGGGGATACGAGTATAACAGGGTTCACTGTTGCTGAAGGGGTCACTGAGATTGGTGAAAAGGCCTTTAAGGGATGCACGGGCTTGACGTCGTTGAAGGGTCTTCCTACGGGAGTCACTGAGATTGGTGAAAAGGCCTTTTATGGATGCACGGGCTTGACATCGTTGGAGGGCCTTCCTACGGGAGTCACTACGATTGGTGAACAGGCCTTTTGGGGATGCACGGGCTTGACATCGTTGGAGGGTCTTCCTACAGGAGTCACTGAGTTTGGTGGATGGGCCTTTAATGGATGTACGGGCTTGACGTCGCTGGAGGGTCTTCCTACGGGAGTCACTGAGATTAGTGAATCTGCCTTTCGTCGATGCACGGGCTTGACATCGTTGGAGGGTCTTCCTACGGGAGTCACTGCGATTGGTGAATCTGCCTTTGATGGATGCACGGGCTTGACATCGTTTGAGGGTCTTCCTACGGGAGTCACTACAATAGGAGCCTTTTCTAGATGCACGGGCTTGACGTCGTTGGAGGGTCTTCCTACGGGAGTCACTACGATTGGTGAGGGTGCCTTTTATGATTGCACGGGCTTGACATCGTTGGAGGGTCTTCCTACGGGAGTCACTTCGATTGGTGGATCTGCCTTTTCTGGATGCACGGGCTTGACATCGTTTGAGGGTCTTCCTACGGGAGTCACTGAGATTAGTTATCAGGCCTTTCGTGGATGCACGGGCTTGACATCGTTGGAAGGTCTTCCTACGGGAGTCACTACGATTGGTCAACATGCCTTTAATGGATGCACCGGCTTGACATCGTTGGAGGGTCTTCCTACGGGAGTCACTACGATTGGTAATTATGCCTTTAAGGGATGCACGGGCTTGATGTCTTTGGAGGGTCTTCCTACGGGAGTCTCGGAGATTGTAGGTGCCTTTGCGAGTTGCACGGGCTTGACATTGTTGGAGGGTCTTCCTAAGGGAGTCACTACGATTGGTAAATCTGCCTTTGATGGATGCACGGGCTTGACATCATTGGTGGGTCTTCCTACGGGAGTCACTACGATTGGTGAAGAGGCCTTTCGTGGATGCACGGGCTTGACGTCGTTGGAGGGCCTTCCTACGGGAGTCACTACGATTGTTGAAAAGGCCTTTAATTTATGCACGGGCTTGACATCGTTGGAAGGTCTTCCTACGGGAGTCACTACGATTGGTAATTATGCCTTTCAGGGATGCACGGGCTTGACATCGTTGGAGGGTCTTCCTACGGGAGTCACTACGATTGGTGGACTTGTCTTTGCTGCATGCACGGGCTTGACGTCTTTGGTTGGACTTCCCCCAGAACTGACTAGAACTGACTCACTAGAACTAGAATACACCTTTTATGCATGCAAGCCCCTCTCCGTCATGCAGGGCCTTGAAGAATCCCAAAATCCCGACCCAGACTTTTTCAAGAAGCAGTTCTCCGACTACCCCATCCACTTCAAGTTGATGTCTTCATCTCTAACGATTGAGGAATTCAAAAATCTCCTACAATCTCTTCGCACTAAAATCTCTCACCAAGAATCAGCCTCCACCCCCCCCTTCACGCCCCTCCACTTCCTGTGCGCCAACAGAAATCAGGATCTTCTCCAACAAGCCGTCCCCCAGCTCATTCGCATCGACCAATCATCGACATCCAAGAAGGAGGTTGCGAGATTGTACACCCCCCTTCACTTTGCGAGGTAAGTAATGCAAGCTAGCAAACCATTCTGCCATGCATACTAAACCCCCCCCCCCACCCCCCCCCTTCCCCACACCTCCCCTCCTCAGTGAGAACCCCTCCTCAACCCCTGAAACCATATTGCACATTATCAACGCCGATCCCAAACAACTATTTGCAAAGAATAAGGACGAGGAAACCCCCTTGTGTTGTGCTGCCAGGCTTAAGCGTTCCCTCGAATTCCAAACGACCCTCTTTGCACGACACCCTCACAACGAGGAGCGGTTCAAACTCGTCGCAGAGGCCTACCTCAACTCCCTGCTCGCGTCCCCCCCCTCCTCCCTCGCTGCGTTCTCTCCCGCCGAGCAGAACGGCTGGGTAGAGTTCGTGTCCACTGCCACCCTCCTTGACGACCTGTCCACCGACACCTGCAAGCTCCAAGACAAGCTTGTGACATTCGTCGAGAGCCCAAAACATTGCCCCAAAGAGACTGCGGAGGCTCTCGCAAAGGCCATCGACTTCACCGGTCGCGAAGCAATTGACCTTGCTGTCCCCGAAATAAAGAAGGCCCTCCAGTCGCGCCTGCTCTTCCTTGGGCGCTACGAGCTCATGATCGGCGCTCCTATTCACAAGTCGGCTACATGCGTGGTAAAGCGTGGATACGATATGCGTGCGGAGGATGAGTACAGGGAGCAGTTCCAATCCTTCGCTAAGAAATACAGCAGCTCGGCGATCTCCAAGTCGGATTTCCGAGCCGTTCTGTCGAAGCTCGGTCTAGCCTTTGACGACGGCACGTTCGAGGAGAAGTTCACG
>BRYA01000392.1:0-10438 GCA_030267965.1 Triparma columacea
CCTAACCCTAACCCTAACCCTAACCCTAACCCTAACCCTAACCCTAACCCTAACCCTAACCCTAACCCTAATCTTAACCACTTCAAACCACTTCAAACCACTTCAAACCACTTCAAACAACTTCAAACAACTTCAAACCACTACAAACCACTACAAACCACTACAAACCACTACAAACCACTACAAACCACTACAAACAACTACAAACAACTACAAACAACTACAAACAACTACAAACAACTACAAACAACTACAAACAACTACATACAACTACAAACTACATACAACCACCACCATCCTCTTCACTTCACTTTTCTTCACTTCTCTTTACTTTCTTTTTACTTCACTTTACTTCTCTTCACTTCTCTTTACCTCTCTTTACTACACACTAACACACACACCCAAACACCACTCTACCTTATTCTCTTCTCTCCCCTACTCTCTTCTCTCAACTCCTCTAACACACTCATACACACACTTTCTTTCTCTCACACCCAAACAAACACACACCATTCTACCTTATACTCTTCTCTTCACTACTCTCTTCTCTCAACTCCTCTAACACACTCTCTTCTCTCTCTCACACACACACACACACCTTCACCTTATACCCTTCTCTCCCTTACTCTCTTCTATCAACTCCTCTCTCTCCCTCACACACACACAAACTCACACACTCACACCACCTCACGCTCTACCATACCATACCCTTCTCTCTGCTACTTTCTCCTCCTAACTCCTTTCTCTCTTTCTCTTTCTCTCTCACACACACACACACACACACTCAAAGACAACTCCTTCTTACACCTTCCTTTCCACTACTGTCTTCCCTCAATTCCTTTCTCTCCCCTTCAAAACCACAATCGCCCTCATTTATTTGTCCCCAACCACCCAATTTCACCCTATCCTGCTGCCTTTCCCTACCTCACATCTCCCCCCTTTCACTGCTTCCTGTCCCTCCCCTCATCTGATCTCTTCCCCATCATCTCTCCTGATACCATTCATTAACTAAAATACACTCTCTTAATGCTATACTTCCCTGCAAAACAATGACATCACACCCCATCAGTCTCAGTTCTTCCCTCTCCTCCACCTTTCACTTACCTACTCAATACTCACCCCACACACCCTCTTTCCTTACACTCAATCTCCAAACCCCACATCCAAAAATCCTTTTTATCAATACACACTACTCTAAAATGTATTTCATTTTATTCCAATACAAAATTGAACTCTCTAGTTTTTTTCCTCCCTCATCTTCCTAATTTGTAACACTTACTTGTGTTTTACCTATTTTCTTGTTGATCCTTCTTATCATTTTATGTTTTTTAACTATATTCCGATCTTTATGTGAATTTTTTCTTTTCACATTTAAATCGCTTCATCTTTTTCCCCTTCTTCCTAATCTTCTATCGGAACAACACTGCTTACTTTACCCTTCCCACCTCCTATCCCTATAATATCTCCACCATCAGCACTTCCAATACTTGCTCTCCCAGTACTTCCCCTCAAAGCACTTGCTAGACCACCCTCAGCTTCAGCATCAACACTTGCTCTCCTGACACTCTCTCTCCTTCTAGCATCTCCTGCTCCTGGAATGTATTCAACTGGCACTCTAGCTCTCATAGCATCATCAAACCACTCTGGCTTCTCATCCTCCCATCTTTCCCAATTTGCCTGTACCCAAGTTCTTACTTCTTCTTCAATTGATTTCCAATAACGTTTTGAGTTTGTAAAAATTGCTCTTGCCTTCTTTTTATCATCGTTTGAATTTCTAAAGCGGGCAAGTGCACCATCTTTTCCTTTCACCAAACTGTAGAAGGTGCCCAAGTATTTTTTCTCGATGCTAAAGAAATATACAGCAAACAACACAACTGTACATGGAATAAGTATTCCAACTACTTTCCATGCTAATGTAAGCCCTTTATCTGCAACACCTCCCCTTTCAGCTACTAATATTGCTACTGGAAGACTTCCCATTGTCAAAACAAGACCAAACAACCAATAGGCTCCTCCAACTTCATTAGGATGTCTAAATTGCGCTATTGAAGTAAAGTCTACAATGATCTTTACCACAACTCTCATTACAATACTCGTCACGATCTCCAAGTTACCGCCGGTTGGGAACCAGTACCAGAAGTCACCTCTCAATATCTTAACCAATATGTACAGACCAAGGTCGGCTCCGATGTAAAGAAAGGCCCAACTACCTCCCATCAGCCCAAGTAGAACTATTGTTGTACATCTTATAAGAAGCATCCCTGCTGTCAAGAGCATCATGGAAACAAATACTACTGTTCTCTTGCTTGCGTTTGCAGGTATATACCCATAAAAGTCTGGTGAATCTTCTCTCTTATCAGGGTCAGTGTCCCAGTCATAACTTATTGTTGCAGAGGCAAAGCCTGTTGTAATTGCTGACACTGCAACAGAAAGCCATGCTGAAGTTCCAACATCTTTGTCACTTGATGCTATTGCCATAAGTTGTATGATCACTCCAGGTATAGCTTCTGCGAACATTTCAGCCCCTTTCATGTATGTATTCTCTACCATTGGGTGAACAGCTGTCCCTAACTCTTGTTTTCCTCCCTTCGCAATCCTATAAGCATCAACAGCCGGTTTAAACCCAATTAAAATAGGAAACCATTCCCTTAACACTTTTTTCATTCCCAAATTTTTGTTCTGTGCCCAAACAGCTAACATTTGAATCCCAATTGATGCTACTAAACTTGCCATAGAAGCCTTAAAGTACCCATACTGCTCATCACTCCAAAACATGTACGTCACATACACATCAGTTAGCAAATCTGCCATACTAGTGATAGCCCCAACAGTCACCCTCAACTTCAAACCCCAAGGAACTTCCTCCAAAAGCCTGTAGCTAATTGTCTCAAGCATAGGTCTGAACCATTCATACTCCTCATCAAGCTCCAGTAAAGCAGGGAAATTTAATATGAAGACATCCACTGCAGCAGCTGGCTGAGTATTAATAGCCAAACGCCTTGCTAGAGACTCTCCAATCTCCCTTCCTTCCTTCTCTTCTAGCTCTATAGCCTTACCCTCTACCTTCCTAAATTTGCACAGCTTGTTCTTGACAACAGCGCCAAGCATTGGTGTGACAAACGCATACTTCTCTACAGCCTGTCTCAGAAAATGGTTTGACCCTATAAATGACCTGACAGCTTCCTCCTTTGTCATTCCCTTCTTCCTGAAACTCAATGCAACCAACAGTTGCTCACCCAACAACTTTCCCATTTGTTTAGGATCTAAACCTGTATAGTCTTGTGTAGTATCATTCCCAGCATGTGAAGCAATCAGTGCGCCTCCACTGTCCAAGCCAACACTTGCTCTCCTAATATTTGCTCTCAAAGCACCTGCTAGACCACCCTCAGCTGCAGCATCAACACTTGCTCTCCTCACACTCTCTCTCCTTCTAGCATCTCCATCTGCTGGAATGAAATCTTCAGGTACTTTAGCCTTCATGACATCAGTAAACCAGTCTGGTTTCTCCTCTTCCCATTTAGCCCAGTTTAACTCAACCCACCTCTTAACTTCTCTTTCTATTGAGACCCATTGATGCTTTGAGTTTCCTAAAACCTTAAACTTCACTGCCTCATTTTCTTCTTCAAGAAAAAAGGCCATTGAAAATTCCTTGCCTTTCTGTAGACTCCAGAAGGTGTGCAAGTACTTCCTATCAATGTTCAAAAAGAAAGCAGCCAAGCATAGGGTAGTTATTAGTACGCTATAGTTCGCCATTGATGATGCTATATCAATTGCCTTCTCATCAACATAGGGTGAAGCTATATATATTGACATGGATAGGCTCCCCATTGTCAACATAAGACTAAATGACCAATACACTCCCCCAACTTCATTAGGATGTCTAAATTGCGCAATAGAGGTAAAGTCTGCAATGATCTTTATAATCACTCTCATTAGAATGCTAGACACGATTTCTATATTACCCCCCAATGGCAACCAGTACCAAAAGTCTCCCCTCAAAATTTTAACCAAAATGTACAGACCAAGGTCAGCTCCAATGTAGAGAAAGACCCAACTACCTCCCATCAACCCAAGAAGGACTATTGTTGTACACCTTATTAGAAGCATCCCTGCAGTGAACAGCAACATCGAAACAAACACTACTGTTCTCTTGCTTGCTTTTTATACCCATAGAAGTCTGGTGCATTTTCTCTCCTAGCAGGGTCTGTGTCCCAGTCATAACTTATTGTTGCAGAGGCAAAGCCTGTTGTAATTGCTGACACTGCAACTGAAAGCCATGCTGAAGTTCCAACCTCTTTGTCACTGGTTGCTATAGCCATAAGTTGGATGATCACTCCAGGAATTGCCTCAGCAAACATCTCAACCACTTTCATGAATGTCATCTCAAACATTGCGTCAAATGCAGTCCCAACCTCTTGCTTTGCTCCAGTTGCTACCCTGTAAGCATCAACTGCAGGCTTGTACCCTATCAAAATAGGAAACCACTCCTTAAGCACCCTCTTCATCCCCAACTTCTTGTTCTGTCCCCAAACAACAAGCATCTGTAGCCCAATTGACACTGCCAAACTTGCCAGAGAAGCCTTAAAGTACCCATACTTCTTATCTCTCCAAAACTTATGTGTCACATACACATCAGTCAGCAAATCGACCATGCTTGTGGCAGCACCAACAGTCACCCTTGCCTTTAAGCCTAGGCTAGACTTCATAAATAGTTTCATAACAATCTCCTCAAGCATGGGCCTTAACCACTCTTGTTCATTCATGACTTCTTGCACTTCAGTGAATTGATGTGACCACTCATCTACAGCATGAGCAGCAGTTGCTGTTGTCAGCATGACTGCTGTCATTGCACTTCCAATCTCCCACCCCCTGGCTTCCTCCTCACTCTTATCTTCTCCCTCATTTGTCGCTCTCCTTTTAAATTTGTTCATAACCACAGCATACAGCATAGTTCTCATGAAACCATGCTGCTCTGTAATCTCTCTCAGTGCCCTATTGGCAGCAATATATTCCCTCACGACCTCAACTTTACTGTCCCTGACTTTCCTTTTCTTCACTCTCTCCATCAGCTGCTCTCCAAACCTCCTCCCATCCTGTTCCCCTGCTTCTGTGCTCTTCAGAAGGTTGTCAAAGTAGTGAGCAGCGTCAGTTGCCATGCTCAGGTGCTTAATTACACTATTTTTGCTGGCAGCCCTTCCTAAACCCTCATGTCTAGTCATCATTTCAATGTCTGTCTTCGTCAGGCCAGCCTCTGAGGACCTTACAGCTGTGAAATGCCCTTCGTGTTCAACTGTGATTACAAGTGTCTTGTTGTCAACTCTGTGAATCACAAGTTGGGATTCAACTCCACTTTTAAAGTCCCAAAAGAATGCTGCAACTTCCTTGTAGGATGCTCTCACAGTTATTGAAGTCTTTCCCCATCCCATTCCCTTCTCTGTCTTTATCATTGTTGTTCCAGACAATGCACTATTGTTGATCTCTTGAGCTCCTTCAATCTCGTCGAAGTGACTTTCAATCCCTGGTGTTCCCTCAATTGCAATCTCCTCGAACTTTTCAATGGTCTGCTGTCTCTTAAAGGCATCAATCTCTTTGCTCTTGTCAAACTTCTTCCTCATTGTTGACAGGAACGTAAGAAATTTTGCTGCTACTCTGTTCACAAATGCTGTGGGAATTATACCTGCAAAATCTACCTTTGTTGTGAAGGTCACCTTCGTTTGGTGTATATCTCCAATTGGATCCAAAGCTTGTATGGTCCAAACTGTTGATGCAGAACCCAACACGTTAACGCTTGGTGATGATTTGTTGGTGTCGGCAACATTGATGGTAACCTTCCTGTCCTCCTTTTTCCATGTTATTGTTGTTCTGAATTCTCTGAAAGAGAAACCGGGGATCCTGAGGTCTCTGGTGGAATTGTAATTGAGAGAATGATGGTTGATGTGCTCTACATCAACAGAGACTAAACCGTGCTGCTTCATGTTCCTTCTTGTTTCTCTAGAATCCAGGTCTGTTATTACCCAGGCAGCACAAATCTCTAGTGATTCATCCAGCACAGTAGTGGCAAAACCAGTCCCACTGCTTGCCCCATCAACATGAACTCGCTTCATCTTGACCCTCTCATCAGGACTCTTCAGTTCATCAAAGTTCTTATCCACCTTGCACTTCTCATAAAACTCCTTCCCCTTCTCAATGGCCTCCTCCTCATCATCTGTATAATCTTGAGGTTCGTTCTTGATAATGTTGGCAAGAGAGACCAGTGCAGCTTTGTCAACTTCCTTGCTCTGATCAAAAGTTCTTGACATGCTGTCTAAAATTTTCAGAGCCTTTGGCATTCTTTTGTCCAAAACGGAAGTGCGAACATATCCACCAAGGTCAAAGTATAGGAGAGTCCTAATATTACACTGAGGTATGCTCCCAACACTCTTTATGTTGGTTGCAGTGATAAGCAACTTTGAAGTTCCTCTCACCAGCTTTCTTGTGTTTTCTCCGTAATCTGGGTTCCCGTCCACTGATATCCCTGCTACAGTGTAACTACCGTTTTCTTCCTTCCTCCAAACGAACTTGACCATAAAGTCGCGGTTGTTGAGAAATTTTGGCATCTTCTTGATGAAGGCGACGAGCTTCTCGTTTATCCTATTATCTGCCTTTCTAATCTCAAATCTAGCAAGATTTCCCTCTTCCCTGTCAATTCGCGTCCTCTCCCTGCTGCAGTACTCAAAGAACCATGCAGCTGCCTCCTCTGCAGTGCAATCTGCTGTACTTTCCCCTTGTCCAAGAGCAAGGCTCCTCTCTCCCTGTACCTGTTGCTGGTACTTGATTTTCATCTTCACTCCCGCGTAAGGTGACTCAAGAGGCCCCCACCCTTTTTCATCCTCCCCACCAAAGAGCTTCTCCAACTCCCCAAACACCTTCTTCTGGTCCTCCTCCAAGTCAACACCCTCCCTCATCCTCTCCACCAAGGCCCCCCTGACCTCAGCATCAACCTTCTTCCTATTCCTCCTGAACTTCTTCTGCAACCTGTTGGCCTCAACAAGCTGATTCTTTACAAGGTACTCAATGGCATTGTCCATCACTGTCTTATGAATGCCACTAAATTTCAGATCAACTGTCTGAATGCGTGTCACCCTACAGACATTTGGAGCAATCTCATTGAAGAAGTAGACACCTGTAGTCTCTGCTAGCACAAATCCTTCCTTACTGAGGTCCTTGAAGCCTCCTCCTGGGCACTCTGTCAGCGGCACAAAAGCTACCATGTAGGAAGTCTGGCCATTCTCAAGTTTAACCTCCTTCCACACGAACCACATCTCAAAGAGTCGATTGGTGGTGGCAGGGACCTTCACACACCAATGTTGATGCAAGCTTCTAGTTCTGTCGAAATCATTCCTGATAACCCTTGGTAAGTTCCCTTGATTTTTTAAGTGCTCCTCTGATCGCGCGAATGTGTCAAGCAGAAATTGCTCTGCCAATACACCCTTTGCTGACTTGTCCACAGTGACCCCAAAGGCTGCCCACACCTTGTCCCCCTCTCTCCACAGGAACTTGTCAATGCCCTCCGTCAGTGTCCCCTTGACTCTCTTTCCCTTCTTGTAGAGTTTCTCCTCCAGCCCTGCAACACTTTCCAGCATCCTTTCCTCTTCCTCAGTAAGAGTTGGCACATTGGGCATGACCTTTTCCACAAAGTGCGCCTTCCTCCGCTCGTCAATGACTGCAGGCTGTCTGAACTTCTTCATGACTTCGTCTAGAATTCCCTTCAATGAGGTATAGGCAGACTTGGTGTACTTTTTCCCGTCACTTTTGAAACTAGGGCGCGCACTCTTGAAACTAGGGCGCGCACTTATGAAACTAGGACGCGCACTCTTTGAGCTTTTGTTTGTGCTAATGCCAACTTCCGATTTTGTCCCTGTTACCCTCTCCTCTGCCTTAAGAGTTCCCACCATGGTGACTGCAGTTTGTCCAAACTCAAAATCAGTGAGGCTGAGCTCGCCCTTAATGACACCTCGCTTGACAGTCTTGGTATTTGTTAACGCTAGAATCTCGACAAGCATTGCAGTTGCCTCATCAGAAAGGTCGTTCTCATCAAGGGGTGCCAACTCCATGATGTTCGTTGATTCGTCAGGAGATACAACTTTGACATCAAGGAGAAATTCGACAAACTTATTCCCACTGCTGTAGTGCTGCCAGTAGATGAGTCTGTGAATGATTCCTTCCTTTTCGTCATACTCCTGGAGGGTCTTCCTTCGGAAGTTGCCCTGCTCGCAATCGGTGAGGAGAAAGTCAATGATCTTGTCGCGCTCGTCGTGGAAGACATCAGCAAGCTCCATAACCTTCACGTCGACGCCGGTAGAGTTGTCTATGAGGCCTTCAATGGCTCCGCGGTCATCCAGAAGCTTGACAAGTTCGACTTGTTCGGGGCCAAGAGCTGCATAATCGATATCTACGGGACCGCGTATTGCGGAGGGTGTGTGATTGGGGCCTGAGGGGGGCTCGGAGGTAGAGTTGGTCTCGCCGGCGTCATTCACGACTCCCGCATCTGCTTCAACCTCGCCCTCCATGACGATCTTGATTGGGCGCTGAAAATCATGCGTTCGAGATCGACGTGCGTAAAAAAAAGGTGGCGGAGCGGCGTTTTAAGGTGTGAGTAAAGATGTCGTACATTAGCATACTCATATAGTGCTTAATTATTGCGTGTTTTCATCTTTTCCAAAATCACCCAATCTGATTCGGTCCATCGAAGTGCCTAACGCCAGTCCTCATCCTGGAAGGCAAGTAGTGCAGGGTGGGGGCAGGCCTCATCATCACGATCGGGCCCATAGAACCCCTCAATATACCGCTCCGATCCAATGCCAAGCCTTTTTGCCCCTCTGCACATTCTTACCTTCCAAATGAGGACTAAATTGCTGGGTTACCCTGTCGCAAAAAGAAACTTGGAAACCCACAGCCTCTTCGCTCACAGATACCTCAATGGGGAAGCCCCGGGCTGGGTCTACTACATCCTGCAGCTCTCCACTATCGTCCCCGTCCTCAAGGGAGACACCCCGGCAAAGGGCATCCGCCCCATATCCGTGTTCTCCACACTTGCAAAAGCGTGGAAAGCGGAGTACGCTAGGGACCTGAGGGGCCCCATTTCCGACAGCGCAGTCCTCATGCCGACCCAACTCGGAGTCGGCGCCCCGAACGGTGGTGGAACCATAGCTCTTGCTACGGACATTTTCATGGAAACCTTAGGGGCTCAGAACGGGCAGGCAGTGATTGCTTGCGACATTAAGAACGCTTTCTCTGAAACCAAAAGAAAGGCCATCATCGAGGCCCTGCTGGAATGCCCCATCAAAGAAGTCCAGAAAATCGTCAACTGTGTCCACAAGTCCCTCTCCATCTCCTCTAAGGCCACCAACTTTGATGTCATGATCGAAGAGGGCGGCCCCCAGGGCTGCCCATGGATGCCCCATCTCTTTGCCCTTGTTTACCAAAAGGTTCTCCTCCAGGCCCAACGAGACGTAGGCCTCCGAGCCTCTGTCATGGCCTACCTTGACGATACTACCTTCATGGGAGATCTCAAGGCCTCCCTCGAGGCAATGAGGAAACTTGCGATCAATGCCAAGGACACCATAGACCTCCAGTTCAACCCGAGCAAGACGCTAGTGATGGCGAGGAACTGCGACGACGCCAGAGCGACCATCAACGAAATGGCAGCTCAGGACCCTTGGTTTCGGGACGTAAAGATCGGATGCATCCCTGGCGCTGACCCTGCTACCATCCAGTGGGGCCAGGGAGTCGGCGTGATGATCAACGGCAGCCCCCGTGGCGACATTGTCTACAAGCACTATCACCTAGACAGGATTGAGGCCACTGCAGGGGCGACAGCGGAGAGAACCGTCGACCTCATAGGCGCATCCAACCCCCAGGGCGCATATGGGCTCCTCAGGTACTCCGCCCAAACCCTCCTCAACCACATTGCCCAGGCCAACCATCCCTCCCTCACCAAGCCTTACCTGAAGAGATACCAGAAACGCGTTGACTCCCTCTTGACACGCTTCACCGGACTGGACTTCTGCAGGCTCAGAACTGAAGGCGACAACATGCAGACTCTGACGGGCCTCCGTATCGGCCTCAAGACCTCCCAAGGAGGACTTGGCTTCCGCAGCCTCTCATCATCGGCTGAGGCGGCTTACCTAGGCGGTTTCATCATGGCGGCTCCGAGGATGAGCAGACGCAAAGCCACCGTCGATATGGACCGCAGCTCCTTCTGGAACTTCCCCCACCTTCCCCCCAACAGCACAGCCATCCCTGGCTGTTGCGAAATCCTCCACCCCTACCTGAACCCTAACCCTGATCTCGACCTATTCTATGTCTCCACTACGGGGCGAGTGCGCAGGGAACGCTTTAAGCGCCTATTCTCCACCAACAATCTCCAAAGATCAGCCACCATTGCGGCTGTCTACGA
>BRYA01000395.1:0-14794 GCA_030267965.1 Triparma columacea
ACCCTAACCCTAACCCTAACCCTAACCCTAACCCTAACCCTAACCCTAACCCTAACCCTAACCCTAACATTAACACCTATAACACTCCTACAACACATCAACTCCACTTCTTAAATACTCACAAACCACAATAACACTCCCACATTACTTAACATTCACCTAAAACACACACAAAATCATAAATACTAAATCAATTCATTTTATCCTGCAAATGCTGCTGCCCTATTAGTTACTCCACATCCTCATCTTCCGGAACGTCACTGCTTACTTTGGCCTTCCCACCTCCCACCTCTATAATATTTCCACGATCAGCAACTCCAACACTCGCACTCCTAATACTTGCTCTTAAAGAACCTGCTAGACCACCCTCAACTCCAGCATCAACACTTGCTCTCCTAACACTCTCTCTCTTTCTAGCATCTCCCGCTGCAGGTATAAAATCAACAGGTACTTTAGCTTTCATCACATCTGTAAACCAGTCTGGTTTCTCCTCTTCCCATTTAACCCAGTTCAACTCAACCCATTTTTTAATTTCTCCTTCAATTGAGACCCAATTATGCCTAGAACTTTCAAAGATGAAAATCTTCATTGCATCATTTTCTCCTTCAAGGAAATATGCCATATACATATCCTTTGACCTCAGTGTACTCCAGAAGGTGTGCCAGTACTTACTCTCAATGTTCCAAAAGAAGACAGCAAAGCATATGGTAGTTATTGGTAAGAAACATTTCACAATCAATGATGCAATATCAATTGCTTTATCATCTACATAAGGTGAAGCTAAATGCATTGACACTGGCAAGCTTCCCATTGTCAACACAAGACCAAACAACCAGTACACTCCCCCAACTTCATTTGGATGTCTAAACTGCGCAATTGAAGTGAAGTCTACAATGATCTTTACTAGCACTCTACAGATAATACTGCTCACAATCTCTGCCTTGCCACCAAAAGGTATCCAGTACCAAAAGTCTCCCCTCAATAGCTTTACCAATAAGTAGAGACCAAGATCAACTCCGATGTAGAGAAAGGCCCAACTACCTCCATTTAAACCAAGAAGAACTATTGTCATACACCTTATTAGGAGCATTCCTGCTGACAAGAGCAACATAGACAGAAACACTACTGCTCTCTTGCTTGCTTTTGCAGGTATATACCCATAGAAGTCTGGTGCGGTTTTTCTATGGAAAGGGTCTGTGTCAAAGTCATAACTAATTGTTGCTGAGGCAAAGCCTGTTGTAATTGCTGACACTGCAAGTGAAAGCCATGCTGATGTTCCAACCTCTTTGTCACTGGTTGCTATTGCCATAAGTTGGATGATCACTCCAGGAATTGCCTCAGCAAACATTTCAGTTATTTTCATACATGTCATCTCAAGCATTGGTTCTAATGCAGCCCCAACCTCTTGTTTTGCTCCAGTTGCGACCCTGTAAGCATCTACTGCAGGCTTGTACCCAAGCAAGATTGGAATCAACTCCCGCACCACCCTCAACGTACCCACCTTCCTGTTCTGCAAGTAAACAGCCAACATTTGAATCCCAATTGACACTGCCAAACTTGCCAAAGATGCCTTAAAGTACCCATATTTCTTATCACTCCAAAACATGTTCGTCACATACACATCAGTCACTAAATCAGTCATGCTTGTGACAGCACCAAAGGTAACCCTTGCCTTTAAGCCAATCTTTGAGTTCTTAAATAGATCCACAGCAATTGTCTCAATCATTGGCCTAAACCATTTGTATTCTCTCATTACTTCTTGAACTTCAGTGTATTGATGGGCCCACTCGTCAACAGCATGCTTTGCCGTCAGTGTTTGCAGTGTAATCATCTTCAGTGCACTTCCAATCTCCAAGCCTCTTGCTTCCTCCAAACTCCCAACTTCTCCTTCATTTGTTGCGCGTCTCCTCAGTTTATTTCTCACGATAGCGCACAACATTGTGTTTATGAACTTGTGCTGCATCTGAACCTCTTTCAACGCTATATTTGCTTTGATGAACGCCTTCACAACCTCATCTTTGCTCCCTCCAACTTTCATCTCCTTGACCCTTAACATCAACTGATCTCCAAACCTTTTGCCATCCTCTTCATTGGCTTCTGAGCTGCTTAAAAGATTTTCAAAGTAGAAGGCAGCATCAATGCCAACAGCAAGGCGCCTTTTCGAACTTTTTCTTGCAGCAGCCTTAGTGGCCTCCCCTCCAAGCTCTAACCTGGTGACAATCTCTACCTTCGTCTTCTTTTCTCCAATATTGCAGAACCTCACTGCAAAGTCCTCAAAAGCTCTGGACTTGTTACTTCCTACAGAAGGTAAGCTCGTGCTCACACCTCTGCTTACTCCCCTGCCCACTCCTCTCTCATTGATTGCTTCACTCATGATCACAACAGTATTCTTGTCTGCTCTGAACAAGCGCATCTTTGAAACAAATTCTGCTTTGAAGTCTATAAGTGTAGTTTTGATGCGCTCCTTGGCCTTCACCTCTTTCTCAAAGCCTTCACTTGTCTTGCCATCTTCCCTAACCAACCCCTTGGTCTTAAGCCTGTCCACATCCCAAAAGTAGGCTGCTGCGTCCTCAAAGCCTGTCCTCAGGGTAACCGAGATCATTCCCCAGCTTTTTCCTCCTTCCTCTGCTCCCACAGTTGGATGAATCATGTCAAACAGTGGTAAGAGTTTTGTGTCGCCCACCAACTTAAGATCTTTCATACTCTTGACAATCTGCCTCCTTCTTGGGGCATCAATCTCAGTTGTCTTGTCGAATTTCTTGCGAAGTGAAATCATGTTGCTTGCATACCCGACTGATAGACGATTCATCATGAAAGTTGGGACAGTCCCACCAATGTCCACTTTACTAACAAATGATACACGGGTTTGACGGCAGCCCCCAGTGTTTGGGAGCTCTTCGAACTTCCATGATGTTGTGGCTGATGCCTGGACAATGTTGAAACGTAATGGGTATTCTTTGTTGAGTCTATCAGTGTCTTCGTAAACAGTCCAGCAGACCTTCCTATCCTCATTATTCTGCCAAATACCTAAGTTCCTCCACTCCCTCTCAGACATTCCTTGGACTCCAAAGCTTCTTTTGTTTAAGTAGAGCTGTGAGTGGTTGTTGATTTTCTTTGCTACAATTGCTTTATACTTCTTCCCGATCATACTCTTCTTCTCTCTGGAATCTTTTATAAATTCGTATGCAACGCACTCTTCCACACTTGCATCAACAATAGTCTCGCACATGCCAACAACAAGACTTTCGTTGTCAAGATGGACCGCTTTCAACTCTACCTTGTCATCTTGAACTGATATTGAATCAACATTCAAGCTCTCCTTACACCTCTTGTAGAACTCCTTGCCTCTCTGGATTGCCTTTTCCTCCTCTTCTGTATAAGTTTGCTGCTCATTTTTTATAACTTTGGCAAGCAACTCTTGTGCAATCGAGTCCTTTTCGTCATCAGTTTTTGCAAACTTGTTCCTGATGTCAATAATGCTCTTTGCATAATTAGATGACAAGCGATTCATGACAAAGTTGGGCACAGAACCCTTGATATCAACCGTGGAGGCAAATGTGATGTGACACTGAGGGGTCCCCTTATCAGTTGGTAGCGCTTCAAACAGCCATGTCGTTGTTGCAGATGCAAGAACAGTCCTAGAACTTAATAATGAGAAGTCGTCATCCAACAGGTTAGTGTCTTTGTACACAGTCCAACAGGCCTTGTCTCCTTGGTCCTTTTTCCAGTAACACACTGTCCTGAACTCCCTATCAGAGAAACCTCTTACGCCAAGATTCCTTCTACTTAAGTACAATTGTGAGTGGTCATTCAATTTCTTTGTTTCGATCACCTTGTACACTTTTCCAAGCTTGGCCTTTCTCTCCTTTGAATCCTTGATGAAATCATATGCCACACATTCTTCCAAGGAAGCGTCTACAACAGCTTCACACATACCTATCACATGGCTTTCACCCTCGAGGTGCACAGTTTTCAACTTCACCCTGGGATCTGGACACTTCACATCTTTGAAGGTCTTGCTTGCCTTGCATTTCATGAAGAATTCCTTGCCCTCCTTGATTGCCTCCTCCTCCTCATCGGTGTAATGTTGGGGCTCGTTCTTTATAATATTTTCGAGAGTCAGCAGTGCTTCCATGTCTATCTCGTCGTTGCTCTTGATTTTAGGGTGTTCTTTTTGCACACCGTCCTGGGCAGTGCCTCCGGATGTAGTCAGCCCCTTCTCTCCATTTCCTTGAGGCTTGACATGCCCGATCTCAATGTTGCCGTCCATGTCGCGTACAATATCCTCTTCTTGATTGAGCTCCCCGTTGCTATAATCTTCAGTAAGAACTCGCTCGTAGTCCTCTGAGTCTGATGAAGAAGGAGCTTTTGTAAGGGCTGCAGTACCCATCTCTTCTGCAGCAGCCCTGAGCGCATCATTCTCCGTCATCAACTTGTCGTTGAGATCTTTGAGGTTCTTAATTTCAATGAGGTGTTCGGCGGCGACCTTTACCGCGGATGCCTTGAGTTTGGCAATTTCTATCCCTTGAGCATTGACGAGGTTCGCTAATCTTTCGATTTCCTCCTCCATCTTTGCAACGTTTACAAAGCTGTCAGGATTCATTGGTACGGTCGAAGCAGTGGTCATACGGCCGGTGGACAGCGACATGACACTAAAATTATTACTGTCTGCAACCAGACCGGCGGCATCCTCATGACCATTTTCAGAGTCTGCGGTAATTGCGATTATGGCGTTTGTTAGTCAAAATGAAAAAGAATTCCACTCAATGATGCATGCAGTCGCCATAGAAGTGCCCCACGCGGTCGCCATAGATGGACCCCACGTGGTCGCCGCAGACGGACCCCACGCTGTCGCCGGGGACGGATCCCATGCGGTCGCCGGGGATGGATCCCATGTGGTCGCCAGAGACAGACCCCATGCGGTTGCTGCAGACCGGCGTGTGCACGCGTGCGCCGCGGCTGCCGCCCGTCGAGCTTGGCGCTGAGGGCCAGGCCCTCCGCAAACGGCTCCGCACACAGGCAGTGAGAAAAAACTACAAAGTTTCAACGCGCCCTCCCGACACTCTCCCGCTCTCCCCTAGAGTATTAAAACGTGTTTTTCCTTCCCCTGCTCTCAATGCACAACTCACCTCGTTCCACATCCTCGTGGCGGTTTTTGAAGTCTGCGGTAATGGCGATGATGGTATTTGTTAGTCAACATGACAAGATTTCCATGCGTGCTCCTCGTTTCTGTGTAGCATATCAAGCGCCCCACGCGGTCGCCGCAGAAGCATCCCATGCTTTCACAGCAGAAGCGTCCCATGTGGTCGCAGCAAAAGCGTCCCATGCGGTCGCAGCAGACGGAACCCACGCGGTCGCCAGAGATGGATCCCATGCGGTCGCCGCAGACCGGCGCGCGTTTCTGTGTAGAATATCAAGGGTCTCCCCCCATACAACCCCCTGAAACGAACTTACCTCGGTCTCGTCCGGCGTCCTCCTGAGAGCTTTTAGATTTAGCGACTGCGAAGGGGACAACATTGTTGCAAAAGTGAGAACAAATTACAAAGTTTCAACGCGCCCTCCCGCGACTCTCCCGCTCTCGCCTAGAGTATTAATATGTATTTTTATCCGGCGCTCAACGCACAACTTACCTCTTCTGGCGTCCTCATGTGACATTTCAGTTGCTGCAGAGGAAACGACAGAGACAGAAAAGTGAGTAAAAGTGGCAAAGTTCATCTTGTCCTCCCACACATCTCCGGCCCTCTCCTAAAGTATAAAGATGTTCTTTTCCTCCTCAAGCTCTCGACGTTTACTCACCTCGTCTGGCTTCCCCATGATCATTTTCAGATTCTGCGGGTGTGGAAATGTTGATGTTTTTGAGCATTTTTTAATCATTTCATCAGGCTTCCCAACGACCTATCTTTTTCCCACTGCACCGCAAAATAAGCAACCTTCTCATCTCACCCCCGACGCGAACTCACCTCGTCCGGCGTCTACATGAGGCATATCAATATCAGCGGTTGCCCCAAGGTTAACAACCTTGACAACATCAGCGGCAGTTTCGTGGTCTTCGGTTGCCTCAGCATGCCCGATAATAGCAGACTGATCAGCGGCGGAATCAGCGGCTGCTGCAACGAGGACAGCAAGGTCAGTTGCAGCGCTGACAATGTCAGCGGTTGTGCCATCGTGCCCAGTGCCCTTGACAAAGGCAACAAGGTCGTTTGCTGCCGATGCTGTAGATGCAAGATCGGCAGTATGTTGAGCTCTTGTTGCCCTTAAGTCGGCCTTCAATCCAGCTATCTCCTTGTCTCTCTGCTTCAGGAGGATGGTGAAATCCTTCTCACTGTCCGCCATCAGCCTGCGAAAGCGTGAAGGGCAAACACGATGAAGATGTTGGGTGAGCCGCGACGAATATTATTTTCGCACATACGTCGCCGCTGCTGCCGCAATATCCTTTTAATTGCTCAGGAGTCCAAGTCCCGAAGCTTGGGCCATGCTGTTGTGTCCCCTTCCTCCCTCCCCTCCCCGCCGTATCCTCCATCCCCAACAAACCCTCCTCCGCCCTCGCCTTCCATACAATTCTCACCTTGTTTCGTCCCTATCCACTTCACTTCTTCACAAAGTCCCTGTTCCTAAACCTCTCGAGAGTGCACCTGCCCTGCTCTAAAGCTCTCACAGTCACACAGGCGATCAAAATGCGGGCTTGAGGTGGTAGGGTAATAAAATAAGGATAGCAGCAGTGCGAAGAAGAATGTAATTATGACTCGGCAAGCCCAATAAAAATGTGTCTCCTCAAAACCTTCCCCATCTGATCTCACCCTGTTGAGGCGAGGGTTAGGATCCCTAATAATGCAGACCCAGAAGCCCCCCCAAAAAAGCTGCCGTTACAACAAGTCGTCGATAATCATCTTGGCGAAGACGCCGCCGACAAAATTACCACAATAACCGAAACCATAACCTCATTGTTTTGAACTGCAAAAAATAGGTTACAGACCTCTCCCCCCTCTACCCTCTACCCCGCTTCCTTCCACCTCCTCCTCCCCCTCAACCCTCCACCCTCCCCCCATCGTAACCCTTAACCCATTCGACCTCCCCAACCTCAACGTTCCCTAAATCCCCTCCCTCCCCCGTCTCCAGCCATTTCCCGTAACACGGCACCCCTCTCTCTATAGTTTCTAAACAACACGCACCCCCGTCGTTCCCCCTCTTAGCCACCCTCCTCCGCTGTATGTTCCTATCTGCGTATTCCCATGACATACCCCATCCTTCGTAAACCCTCTCACACATGCCTGTACCGCTGCTACCTGGAACATCGAAAACTACACACTTCTCTACCGTGTGACAACCGTCCCTTAATATCCCCCCTTTCCAAACCTCCTTACCCCCCCCACCTTCGTTCTTAGTCCCGAAGAAGAGTCTTTCAACGTTATATTTTTCACCTTCAAGTACTTGCTCACATCTTGTGAAATCATCACTCACCCATAAACACCCGCCTACACCCATGGTAGGGTTACGTGTGGAAGCTACTGTTACGACGGAGTTTATGAAATCTCGAGTTCGGAAGGGGGGATGGAGGGTTGAAGTGTATACAAGACGGATTAAGGGTTTGGGAGGACTCGGTGGTAGAGGAGTAAGGGAAAGGGAGGTAAGGGGGGAAGACGACATGGGTCGGGGGTTGCTTTAGGGCTTTATGGGGAGTATTTGTTGTATGGGCTTGGGTTCGATGGGGTGCAGTTGGGGAATTGTGGGTTATGAGTTGAGAGAGAATAGTGAAGGGGGGATAATGAGGTATGAAGAGAGATGAAGATGGATATCGATGGATATGGAGTACGATGGTACGAGAGATTGTAATTTGAACGTTTTTGAGCAATCAGATCAGATTTCAGATTTTGTCCTCAAATGTCCTCTGCCTCAAAGATGGTGTTCAATTACGCAATGATCGCCCTAATAGTGGTACGTACTCGCCTTTTTACATCCGTGTTCTCCATAATTTCACCACCTTATTCCTCTCTTCTGTCTTAAAGTCTTCATTTGTACTGATGCACCCCCGCATCGGAGAGGATCATCATCAATTCAAATCCCCTCAACTCATTTATCTCTCATTAATTCTCACACAACTCTTCTCATTCCCTTCAATCGTTATTCTCATCCCACCATAGGGCTCCTTCTTACCAATGTCTCTCAGTTTCTCTCTGACACCCTTTCTCGATGCTCGACTACCTTCCACTGCCCTGAATGCAGAGGACGATAGATCTGAAGCTTCGACCGAGCCCGGTTGTATGAATCGCTACAGTTCCGTCCTTACCCAGTACAAGAGTCGCGGCGCCTCCCAAGCTATGCTTTACGCCACAGGTCTTACCGAGGAGGACATGAGCAAGCCTCAAGTCGGGATCGCCTCATGCTGGTATGAGGGTAACCCCTGCAACATGCACCTGCTCGAGCTCGCTCGTCAGATCAAGGGCGGCGTGCAGGCTGAGGACTTGGTGGCCTTCCGTTTCAACACTGTCGGTGTATCCGACGGCATGTCAATGGGCACAACAGGCATGAGGTATTCCCTCCAGTCCCGCGACGTCATCGCTGACTCCATCGAGACGACCATGGGCGGCCAGTGGTACGACGGTCTAATCGCTGTCCCCGGCTGCGACAAGAACATGCCCGGTGTCTGCATCGCCATGGCCCGTCTAAACCGGCCCTCCATCATGGTCTACGGGGGAACCATTAGGGCGGGGACGCAGCCGTCTACCGGGAAGTCCCTCGATATTGTCTCCGCGTTCCAGTCCTACGGCGAGTACGTCTACGACAAGATAACTGAGGAGGAGAGGCAGGAGATAACCCGCCACTCCTGCCCCGGGGAGGGTGCCTGCGGAGGCATGTACACGGCCAACACCATGGCCACAGCTATCGAGGCTCTCGGCATGTCGCTACCTTACTCTTCCTCATCACCGGCGGACTCGGATGAGAAGAAGAAGGAGTGTGAAGAGGAGGCCGGCCTGGCAATGAAGAGGTGAGAATTGGGCGCCCAATTGAACTAGAAAAGTAATCCTAACCCAAATACTTACGCTGCCCTTCTTAATCCCAGGCTTTTAGAGCTCGACCTCAAGCCTCGTGACATCATGACCAAGGCCGCCTTTGAGAATGCCATCCGCATGGTCATGATGACCGGTGGCTCCACCAACGCTGTCCTTCACCTCATCGCCATGTCCCGCTCTACCGATAACCCGGACTCCTACGTTACCCTTGACGACTTTCAGAGGCTCTCTGATATCACACCATTCCTCGCTGACCTGAAGCCCTCAGGGAAGTATGTAATGGAGGACATACAGAACATCGGCGGGACTCCTGGTATGATAAAATTCCTAATTGACAACGACATGTTCGACGGAGATCAAATGACGGTCACCGGGTACACTCACAGCGAGAACCTCTCCCGGATGAACCACCCAGGCTTGACCCCTGGCCAGGAGATTATCCGCCCCCTCTCAAACCCTATAAAGAAGACAGGCCACCTACAGATGATGTTCGGCAACCTCGCACCCGGTGGTGGCGTCGCTAAAATCACGGGCAAGGAGGGTGAGACCTTCCACGGGACCGCTAAGGTCTACGACAGCGAGCCTGCCATGATGGCAAGTCTCGCAAGGAAGGAGGTGAGGATTGGAGGAGCGCCACATAAACTTCTCACGAATATCTTGACTTCGTATTCTTGACTTCGTTGCGCAAATTCAATGTATTAACCCAACCCACGTTATAACTGTCGTCGCTCATCACCATTGCAGATTGAGTGCGGCATGGTCGTCATAATTAGGTACGAGGGCCCTAAAGGTGGCCCAGGGCTCCCCGAGATGCTCACCCCCACCTCTGCCATCATGGGTGCCGGCCTTGGTGACTGCGTCGCCCTCCTAACTGACGGTAGGTTCTCCGGCGGCAGCCACGGGTTCTGCATCGGTCACATAACCCCGGAGGCCCAGGTTGGTGGTCCCATCGCTCTCGTGAAGGACGGGGACCCAATACGCATCGACGCGCGCTCAGAGGCACGGACCATCGATCTTCTCATCGACGACGACGAGCTTGCACGGAGGAGGAAGGTGAGAATGCGCAAAGCAGCATTGCAAAGCAGTATAGCATCAACAACTTTAAATACCGAACGCGCTCGTCGCCTTACCCTTCGCACCACTCGTTGCAGGAATGGAAGCCCCCTCCTCTCCGCGCAACCAAGGGAACCCTTTACAAGTACATCCAGACAGTTGCCACCGCCTCTGAGGGCTGCGTGACTGATGAGTACGACGGAGAATCGCTTCGCCTTGAGATCGAAGACCTCAAGCAGCAGCTTGCAGACGCCAAGGCCAAACAGTAGGATGCTAACGCAAATTTATCTTCAAAACAAAGTTCTACTTTTGACCCTAAACACACAGTACAAAATTTAAACCTCGGCCCAAGCTTGCAGACGCTAAGGCCAAACAGTAGGATGCTAACGCAAATTTATCTTCAAAACAAATTTCTATTTTTGACCCCAACACACAGTACAAAATTTAAACCTCGGCCCTCCTCCCCCTCCCAGCCCCGCTGACCCTAGCTATCCTTCTTTCCGCTGTCCCCACCTTGTCCACCTCGTCCCCGCCTACCCTAACCCTCATGCTCCCCATCATCAAATCATCCGCCTTCCTCCCTTCTTCCTCCCTTAGTACCTCGACTAATCCCCCCCACACCTCCCCCACCTCCCCCCGCCTCCAATTATTCCCGGCCCCGACCATGGTATTATCCCGAAGTTTGGCGCCCCTTACGGCTTTCCCGACCTCCATGAAAATCTTGGCGTCTTCGCTCTCCCACCCGTATGAGTATACCAAGTCCGCGATCCTGTGCAACAGGTAAGCGTACAAGCTCCCGCTAATAGGAATCTTCCTCTCCCCGAGCATGTCGACGGTGTCAAAGAGGAACCTCAAAACGTCTTCGGTGTTTCCTCCGGCGTCTCTGAAGACGTTGCACCCCCTCATAATCCCTACCATAATCTTCCTGCTAGGAATGAAGCCGTACCGGAGCAGCGTCTCGAGTCCCTCCCTCGCCCTTGTCCATTCCCCCTCACCAGTCATTCCCTTGAGAACCTGTTCGTACCCCTCCATAATTTCGTTCCCCTTGAAGTCCTTCCCCCCCGACTTCCCTCCCTGAAGGACCCCCATGGCGTCATCCCACCTCCCTAGCTGCACGTAGGCCCTGACGATGGTCAACTTAGCCCTGCTGTCCTCCCCCAGTCCCCTTTCCTTCATCCCTTCATAGACCTCAAGCCCTACATCCGGTTTCCCACACATTACGCAGGCATTCACCAGGCTCGTCAGCGCCTTCGTGTTGGGCGTGATGCCCTCTCCCTTCATCTTCCCGATGTACGCCATGGCCTTATCAAAGTTCCTCATCCTGGCAGCCGCAGTGATGGCCGTCGTGTAAAGGCCAATGTTGCGGACGACCCTTGAGTCGACGTCTAGGGCGCTGTCGAAGACCGTGATGACCTCGTCGTACTTTTTTGTGTCGAGTAGACTCTTCATCAGGTAGCTATAGGTCATGAAGTCAGGTTTGACCCCGCTGTGATAGATTGAATTTAAGATGGGAGTCCAAGGTGAGACTTTATTTTCACGGTGCTCAACTTTATTTTCAAGGCGCTCGACTTTAGCTCCCCTTCGCGCTAAACTCACCTATCCTCCATCCTCTCGACAACGGCCTCAGCCCTCTCGTAGTCCCTGCTCCTCATGAGCCCCCTGAGGACCGTGTTGTACGCCGTGGCGTCGTAAACAATGCCATAGAACGCCGCTTCTGAGAAGACACCCATGGCCTCCTCCACCTTCCCTTCGTTGACCAGTCCGTTCATCACGGTAGTGACGGCTACTTTGTCCAACAACCGACCTTTCCCACCCCTTTTCATCCCCTCCATGACCTCCTTCGCCCTCTCCACCTCCCCCATGCCGCACAGAATCCTAATGACAGTATTATAGCTGTGAAGGGGGGTGAAGCGACGACAGATGGGTAAGTGCTTTGCTTCGAATAATCGTCAGGTTGCCCATATGTTCGACCCCTCTCACCTGACGGCAGTCTTCTCCTCATCTGGCATTGCGTCAAATAATTTGATGGCGCCCTTCCCGTCCTCCCTGCCCCTCGCCGCGCTCAGAGCGATGTTCCACGCCACCCCATCAACCTTGATCCCCCCGTTCTCCTTCCACATTAGCATGTCTTTGAGGACCTTGACGGCACCCTTGAAGTCGCCCTCGAGGGCAAGGGCGCGAAGGAGGCAGGTGCCGCTATCAAGATCGAAGGCGTAGACGTTGGCAGTAATGGCGTGGGTAGATCCGTCCTTACCGTACCAAACGAAGCTGTGGAGGGAAGGGAGGAGGGTAAGTAGCAGTTTTTTCCTTCCAGCATTATAAGTTAGGGCAGTCAAGCTCTCACCTCCTGTCCTCCTTGTCCCCTTTCTTTACCATGAGCCCCGTACTGGCCGTAAAGGCGTTGATGGCGCCCTCGCTGTCCCTGCACCTCAAGTACGCCTCCATAACCTGCTTGAGCGTCCCCGCGTCGAGCTGCGCATCTGCCTCAGCTAAGACCGTCAGAACTTTACTGGCGGCGAGGGAAGGGAGCATATAATCCTTTGAGTCCTTGTTGGAGACGTGGTTGGAGACGTAATTTGCGAGGATTGAGCGGCTGCGAGAGAGGAGGATCTTGTGGGTCTTGCTGCCGGTGGGCGCGAGGCTGCTTCCCTCCGAAAGCACCTTAAAAGACTTGACCGTCTGTTTAAGCGTGTCGTCGATGGCCTCCGAGCTCTCAGGGTTGGAGGCAACGTCAGGGACAACAAACCCTCCCACCTCAACGGTGCGCGAAAACCTAATATTGACCGTGGTGCCTGGAAGGCGCCCATTCACCGCGGCAACAACCCCGTCTACCGTGGTGTGGGGCCAAAGCTTCCCCCCCAGCGCAGCCTCGACCGCCAGGACCTTGTCTCCCACCTTGAGACCCTGAAGGACTTCCGAGTTGACACCCCCTGTGGCGACCTCGCTGACGACGACCTCCCGGCGACCGTTTGCTGCCTCGACTTGCCTCAACTGCACACCGATAGGCCTCTTCAAGGTCAGCGAGAAAGTCTCCTCGACGGTGGTAACCTCACCAGTAGGCCTACTAATCAGTACACTCGCCTGCTTCGTAACGGCGAGCCTTGACAGCAAGCTGGCCTTGACGCCCTCGATGTTGCCCTTGGGCCACATTCCGTCTCCAATGGTGGCGCTCGTCTTGACCAACATGTCCCCTACCTTGATCCCAGCAGCTTCAGCCTGACCTCCTGGCTGAACATACGCCACCAGAATACCCTGAACGTCGTCAGATGTTGACCGTGCGCTTACGATTCTGCTCATTCTGCTCATTCCACTGTCCTCCTCAACCTCAACCTCCTCCTCTCTAGTTTGGTCTGTGACTTGCAACGTATCCATGTCAAGGATCCTCTCCGTAGCAGTGCCATCAATAAGCAGCATGCCGACTGGCGGTGAGGAGGCCTCGAAGCTAAGGCTGACTTGAAATGATTCAGTGTTGGTCGAGTCACTGATACGACGGGGGTCATATGTGGTTATTTCTTCTTCTTCGACGCCTATTCTATTCAAACCTGAACCATCAGCTGATAACTCCCCACCATATGCGTCTAATATGGATGATTGCTTATCATTTCTTAAATTAGCCACATAATCTGGGGCCTTCCTCCATATATCGTCCAGCTCGTCACGGTTAGTTCCTCCAAATCCAGTTGATACGCCCAATACATTGTCTCTTGTCCGTCCTATCCTCCTTCTATTTGTCGATCGAGGAGCAAAACCCCGCACAGACACGAGAAGGAACAGGAAACAAACCAAATTCATTTTTTGCAGAGCAGATGGAGAAGTGAGTCATATCAATGTGAAATATTTCTTCAAAGGCACTTTTCGGTCTCTTGCTTGCAAATAAACTGCGGTGGGGCGCAAGACAAAAATATGAAATATTGCGAGGAGGTCTAAATAATTTATGATTATTCCGGCGTTTCTAAATTCACCACGAAAATTTGGCTTTACAAGGCAATCGGCACTTAGGAAGGTTCCTATGTTTTTTGCTTCAATTTGACTCCAAAATTATTAGTATTTCAAGGTACCCATGGCTAACAAAAAGAAGAAGAAGGTCCACAAGAAGGAACCTAAGGGTGAGTATAGCCAATATTCATAATCCATTATATTCTTACATTCATATTCAGTACAAGTAATGCATTCCGCAACCCGATCACCCGTTCACAACTTTCCCTCATTTTTTCATCATTCAATCCTCTAGGTGTTGAGGGTTTCTCATTCTGCATTCCCTATTTCTCGTTCCCCCATCCCCCCCCCTCCCCTCCCTCCCTCTTCCCCTTCCAGGAAAAAAAAGGAGAAACTCTCCAAAGAAGACCACCCGCATGGTCATGCAGCAGCACACACGTGCAACTTCTAAGCAGCATAAAGTTATAAAGTTTATGGCGGCACGCTTGGTTGTTTGGAAGGCACACGCAAGCGCGTTGCTTACGCTTGTGAAGATGCCAGACAACATCAGCTTCACACCCCACGAGGCCTTTGCGTATGCCAAGGCCGGAGTACCCATCACCCCGGCCGCCTACAGACGCTTTCGCCAAAGCTGCTTCAGCGCTTCTTTCGAGAATCTCCCCGTCGTCGTCGGTGGAAACAGTCAGATCATTGCTAACACCAGGGCTTTCATCTCCATATTCACCCCCACAAAAAGGGTTGTTCCTGCTTTTGGCAGGGTGAGTGACAAGCGGAGCGGGGCTGAGCGAGCAAACCAA